>JAJKFJ010009685.1:0-14426 GCA_027382625.1 Tetmemena sp. SeJ-2015 | reverse complement strand
AATTATAGCAATTATTAATGGAGTGAGCGCATCAACAAGACTCTAAGCAAAGTGCGATATTTGATGGAAAATGAAGACTACTTCACGCATTCTAGAGCAAAACACAAGGAAAAAGAGAGCAGAGTATTCAAGAGATTGGGAGCATCATTAGTGAAAGGTTCTACACTTCTATCTCGGAAAGATGCATTTGATAAGACAAGAAGAAGAGAGAGGAAAATGACGAGCAAAGCTAAATCCTTGGATAAACTTGAGAAAGTCAACGTGGCTGAAGCATTCTAAGCAGCATCTGTTTGGCATGAGAAACGTGTCTTTATCGTGTATTTTGCACCTTATTTTATATCTACTCGAATTCAGCAATTTCATCTTTAATTATAATTTAGGATAAAGTATTCAGTAAATTTATATATTTATTCACACTAATCTATCAATTTGATCTGATTCAACTCTACTGAAATATATATGTTGAGTTATGTGTATTATATTTATAAGGAATCAAAATTTATTAGAATCTTCTTATAGGAGACCAATTTAGCTCTCCTTCCATGTTTCTTTTGTTGCGCTTTAAACTTAGTCTTAATTCAAAATGCTTTTGTTTTCTGCCTGAGTTTCCTTTTGCTTGAATTTAAAAGTGAGTAGGATGAGCAGTGCAAGTATAGCATACCCATAGCAGAAGCCAAAGTAAATGAAGTAATCTCTCCTCGTTTCCATCAGCGACTAAATAATCATGAATCCAAACACGAATATAGTAAAAAGAGAGAGAGAGAGAGTGAGTGAAATATTTTCGAATATAGTCTGCACAAATTGCATTACACTGAAAGGAAGAGTGTTAGACTCAAATTCAAAGCCCAAGATGCAATTTATGATAGTATTCAGATTGCTGTCTTGGTAACCCCAAAAGAAGGTAACAAAGAAAGTTAAAACTGAAAACTCGTAGCTTGAAATGTAAGCGAATATAATTTAAATTAATAAAGTAGAAAATTTAAGTCTTTGAAAATATAAAGGCCATAGCTACTGTAAGATTAGTGATGCAAACATAAATTGCTGTCTTAACAGAGTACTTGTCTATCACTTTCCCAATTATCAAACTCCCAATCATCTCTCCAACTCCAAGTGGAATCATAGCAAGCAGAGACATCTCAAGCTGTTTGTTTTGATTCCAATCATAGCTATCCATAGTCTTAGTCATCATAGTCACAAAACTTCCTGCAAAAGTTGCAAGACTCAAAGCTCCCCAAACAATAAGCGGAATCAGCTTTCTAAATTTGGTTGATAATTAATCGTAAAAGACAATCATTAATTGCATATGATATCAAAAGTTAAAAAGTATCTCTCAAATCTTATCTGAACTTCTTCCAACTCTCCTTCTTATCCGCTTTCACATTTAATTAGTTTTTATCTATGTCTTTATCTTAATTCCTATCCTAGTTTTTATGAAGTTAAAATTATCTCTATTCTTCTTCCTCCTTCAAAAGCAGCTCTTCATCTTCAGTTATTTTATTTTGCTTTTAAAATTCAATTTGAGATTTAGTGATGTCTCTATCCAGTGTTTCTGCACTCATATTCTCCACTTTTGCACTTTATGAATGATCTTCAAAACTCTAAACTGCTTTTGGCTTTTCCTACTTTGGCTCTCTCAGGAAAAGGAACACTATAGCTCCTAGTATGGAGATCACACTCATGATTAATTCACAAGTTATTATATAGTCTGAATAAACTTTAAAGATTATGTAATAAGTGGGCTGACCGTTTCCCCTGAGTACAAGCGCTGCTATAAGATTGCCCACTATCTGACTCACCATAAAGATGAAGAAGAAATAGGCGAAGAAAAAGCCCTTTGTCTCTTCAGTTGCGCAAGTGGACACATACTTCCCCTAAGAAGTCCACAATATACTTTGCATTTTAAATTTGACTTCAATCTATTATACAATAATATACCACTGCCTAGTCCATTCACTGCTGAGCTGAAAAGGATCATGAAGTCTATGAATCCAGTTTTTAGAAGGAAAATCTTCTGCTATTCATCCGGGTAGGATGAGTAATAGGCTGGGAGCAGGAAGCAGAAAATTCTAAAGAAGTAGCTATTCAAAAATAGGCTCAATTTAAATTTAAATTCTTTTTAGCATAAACCTCCAATGAAAAGGGAGACCCTCTCACCTATCTTGTTCACTATGGCTGTGGAGAAGAAACTGCCAAAGGCAAATGCAAGATACAGGAGCGACATCGAGTAAAAGCCTATATTGTCAAAGCCATCGTCCTTCATCACTTTAGCGGCCAGGTTGTCTGCAGAATTGAAGGCGATGAAAAGGAAACAAAATCCGACTGAAATGTGGGTCACATTCAAAATTAATATGATCTTCAACTAAAATTATTACGCTTATCTTATTTATGATTGAAGATATTTGGATAGCTCTAAAATTTCATTTATAAACTTTCACTTCATTCAAACTTAAATTTAATCTATTAAAGAATTCGTATAAATTTACATGAACGGATTTAAATAACATTAAGCACAATTCTTGGGAAAAGAAATTTCTAAAAGCAATGCTACAATAATTTGACAGCATATTTAATATATTCCCTATTTTAATGGTTATAACCATAAGCTATAATTCATTGCTCGAATTAAAAAAAAGAAAGAGGATTAAATTATAAAATGTGAAAATTCTTGAAGTTTTCTGTGCTTAATGTCTTTTACTTTGTATGCTATAAAATGACTAACCACTATTAACATTCCTGTAAAATTAATTTTTTATGAAGGAAATAGAGCTAATCATATGGCTTAACACTGAAATTCCTCCTGAGATAGAGAAAGTATGATAGCTCTTCCCTTATTTTTAAAAATTTTTCTTCTTTGAACATATATAATAAACTATTGTTATCCGCTATCATTTTTGGTGACACCTCATAAGAATATTATAAATGTTTTAATTTACATTCTTTTAGATTAAATGAACACAGGAGTACCAATAAAATTTAGTGCAATCAATTATTGACTAATAATCAATAAAGTATATTGATCAATAAATTAGCATATAAAAAGGCTAATCTTTTCTATTGCTAAAAATATGCTAATTTATAAATTTATTTATAAATCTTTAATAAAATAAATTGAGTAAATCGAGGTTTTTATAATTGCTCATTATTTATTTAACTTTGATGAAATGACTACAGCTAAGAATTTAATAAAAAAAGAGAATTAAATTAGAAAAAAACTTAAATTTGAATAAAATCATGACTCTTGAAAAACTGTTTCCAATTTAAATAATGATTTAATCATTGAGCTAAAAGTTCTTATAAAATTTCTGCAACATTTAATCTCAGTTTAGAATTAGAAGCAACACAAGTTTTAGAAGTTTTTAAATTTAAATATAAAGCATTCTCGATCACCTTATTCACTGTGAAGATGGCTAAAGTAGAAGCTCACATTAATATTTTTTAATTTTGTCGATCAAACTGCAGATAATAGTGCGAATAAGTGAATTCAACTGCCACGAAGTTACAGCTCTCTATTTAGTATTTAACCAATAACCGATTTTAATTAAAACTAATATTTATAATAACTCTGTTTATTTTTTATTTGACTCTTGTATTCTTGATTGAAATTTCTATTTTGGTTAGCAGCAATCAAAGTCAAAAATTCTTTTAGATGTCATTTATTGAAGATTTTTTAAATAGCTTTCTTTAAATATGAACAAGGTAAATTGATTAAATTCCCTATCAATTTATTTGATAAAGCCTCTTTAATTGAATAAAGTATAAAACCATACTTATCTTAGTAAATTAGAGCTATTTTAAAGGTGTGGTAGAATAGAAATATTTTCTTTTTTTTGCAAAACTGATTTTAAATTAATTTGTAGAAATTTAATTCAAAACATATTGAAATTTAAGCAAAAATAAAAATAGGGAAAATCAATAAGGATTAAATACCAATTTACTATAATATTAAGGCAAATTAAAATCTGAACAAGATCGGAATAAAGCTCTCTATGGCAAAGAAAAGTGTATTTAAGTAATTTTTTTTCATTTATAAAATTTGAATTTCATTTCAACATTTAATTGCTATTATGTAATAACATTCCGCACTATAATGATTAAAGCAATTTAAAAACAAAAATACGAAGACTCTTTCTTTAACGAGAGTTACTCTGATTTATTCCCTCTTCTCAGGTCAAAGTAATAAAGATCGGAGGAACATCACTCTACAATCAAATCGAGCAGAAGCGAAATCACTCTTCCTAGTTCAGAAGAGGATGTAAAGAAGAGGGATTCAAAGAAAAAGTCCAAGGCAAATCAAAGTAACTAGAAAAATATTGGCTCATTGGATAAAAAATTCATAAACGAAAAAGATAAGATCTCAGAAGAAAAGAAGGACACTATCCTAAATGGACTTTAGGTTGAAGGGGATGGTAAAAACGGAGAATCAGGATTCTAAAAACTCCAGACTATAGAGAATATAAAATTGAACAAACTAATGATGCATAAGGGAGGTCAATCTAGTATAATTGAAGGAAAACTTAGTGATGGGCAGACTGTTATAGTTAAGATGGCATTATATAAAAATTCACAAGTCAAAGTATAGAGCTTAATTTTTAATTTTGTGATCACGAGAAATAATAGAGTAGTCTCAGGATGGAGGGGGAGATATTGCATTAGTTAAAAGATGTCAATAACGTGGTCAAACTTTTGGGATTTTCTAAGAAAGAGGGAAGCATTGAAGAGGATCAGCTTTCGAAATCTACCGATCATCTCAGAAATTATGAAAATTAGGAAAAATTGATCCTTGAAAAAGCTCACTATGGCAGTCTCGACTCTTATCTTATCTTTACTTTGCCCTTCAAAGAACTATCTGCTTATATTATAGTAAAGCAAATCTCAGCCGCTCATTTATAAAATTTAAACACTCTTTTAAATGAATGCTCTCATGGAGATGCATCGCAGAGGTATCGCACATCTAGATTTGAAAGAGGGCAATATTTTTAACAAAAATAAAATATCTCAATGTATTTAATCATCAATAAATTATTTTAATATTCTAGTGTTTTTTGACAGAGAAATCTAGAGACATGCTGAAAATGCTTTCCTTCCACTTACTTTTAAAATTTCTGACTTTGGGATCAGCAAGGATGATTAATTTATTAATTGCGTTTATATTAGGATATGAAGCAACAAAAAATCTCAGAGATAAATTTCTAAAACCAAGGCACTCTACTCTATATGGCACCTGAACTTCTCGGTAATGTAAAATCCAAGCGAATAAGAACAGCTAGTTAATTTTTGTTACATGATATTATTTTGTAAACAATGGAAGAAGCATTCAAGCTCGATGTTTGGTCTTTGGGAATTATTCTCTTCACATTGGTCTACAAGCAGCATCCTTTCCAATCCCTGATTCAAAATATTTCCAATGAGCAGCTTTAAAGGATGGCCCAAAATTTGTTGAATTAGGAGTAAGATACAGAAGATTCGCTTTTTTCAAGAAATATTCTCTAAAATGCTGATCAATAGCATCGGTCAGAGGGGCTATAAGAAAAGCTCTAATTGATCAAGAAATAATTGAAAAGAGAGAGTATTTTGAAGGCAATCAAGAACTTCTTCCTTAAGCCGAACTTCATTCAGGAATTTGAAGATTCTCAAAGGAATACTTACAATATTTAGACATCTAAGTAATTCAAGGAATTAATCACTAAGATGCTTCATTTTGATTCTAAAAAGAGGATTTTAATGAGCGATGTCGTCTCAAGCCAATGGTTTTAAGTTTGTAATCATTCTCTACTAACAAAAATATTCTTACTTTATATTTGAATTAATTTAATAACGGATATTGTAAGGTATATTTGCAATAAAAAATACAAAGGAATAATTTATTAAATTAATAGTAGTTAAAGAGATATGGTTAGAAACTAGCTCCTCTAAAAAGTAAGTTATGTAGGCAATATATCTTATTTTAAATTCTCTATATATTTAGACCAATGTAAATATAACGAAAGTGAAGATAAATGTGAAGGAGCTTCAATTATAGAAAAGTATTTTTAGTTTGTATATATTTATAAAGATTTGATAAAAGAGTTGCAGATTAATCTTTAGAATAGTTATACTAAGATGTGAAAAGAAATGATGGACGCCTTTGAGGTTGTTCTCGGATTCCTCTGACTAAGTATTAAAATTGGCTAACTTGAGTTGCTTTGAGTTTCTAAATGTATTCTACTTGTGTTCAGACTTAATTAAGAACTTTTTCTCTCTAAAATTTGAGAATGACTGTACATTCTTTTTTCCGAACAAATAAAAAATGAATTCACTTATAAAAAAATCGAATTTAAATATGAACCTCTAGCACTGTACATTTAAATTGGCCATAATTAAAATAATATATAACTCTTAATGGTCAGGATTATATTCCTGCTAATAATAAACAGATACAAATTGATCGCTAATTAGATACTCAAGACCATATTTTAATTTTCATAACAAGTATTGATAACAAATTAAAATTCCTTAAAAAATAGCATCTTGCAATAATTAAATCTAATGTTGGCGATATTTAAATTTGATTGATCCGAAATTCGAGTATAAAGGGCTGATAGTTATTGTACAAATACAATTTATGACTAATTTTATACTCTAAGCGCAGTTGAAATGAGTTATATTACACTTCTTAAAAATAAATGCTAAGTTTTTATCTTTGTATTTTGTAACAAGTCGAATTAAAATTTACTTTTTGAATTGAATGCCCAAAAAAGAAATTTTAATACTACTTCTGTTATAATAACATTAAGCTTTTCATTATGGAATCATCATTAATAATTAATCCTAAGGAACTAAAATGTTATATACTTCTCAGATACTCCTGAAAATCTCGCTCATTTTGCACATATCTCGCAAAATTGTCAAATAATGAAAATGGTAAAATTTATGTTCTGAAAATTGCGTGCTCCAAAGAATATCTATTGATAGTCAATTTAAAATTATTAGAAGCTATAAGTTTTGAATATTATGGAAGGATTAGAGCATCGTAAAGGCTTTATGAGAAATGCAAGGGTGTTGATGGCGAGATATGCTTATTCAAGTTTTCTGATACTATTGATCAAGAGGTGGAATACGAAAAGTTAGAATAAGAAATCTAATCGGATGATGAATATCAAAGCTTTTCATTTGATTAGTTTTAATGAAAACTTTATATTTTTAAAGCCTAGATCTAAGTGTTTACAGCTCTAGTTAACATTATGTTATGATCGATTGCAATATTGGGCAATAATGTTTCACTTCGATTGAAGATATCTAATCTAATTTTAATGAGTGATGTGTTTTTATATCTTAAAAATTATGTTTACTAAGCACCTTCCATTACTAGGTAGGTACGAATTAAGTTCTTAATTTCCCTGGAAATAGTTAAAATTGCATTATTATGGAGTACGCTCACTATGGAAATCTAGCTCAACTAATTCTATTTACCGTTCCCTTCAAAGAGTCAGCAGCTTTTGTGTTTATAAATCAGTTAGTGCAAACCTTGAGTGAGATTCATTCGAGGGGAATAGCCCATAATAACATCATGCCGACCTAAAAATTAATTAAATTTTCCTAATTCTTATTTCGCCATTTGGCTTTTATTTAGACCAACATTTTAATATTCTTTGAAAAGGATTTATAAAAAGATAAATTGACTGCTTAAACTCCTTTCAGAATCAAATTATCAGAATTTACAAAAGGAACAGAAATTAGCAGTTAAGATGCCTTAACATACATTTTTTGTTTATATTGAGATGATTTCAAGAAGGACATTCGAAATCTGGGACTTGTTTTATTTGAGATGATCTATAAAAATACGACTTTTGTTTCTGATTAGTATGGAAAAATTTTTAAATTCTAAAATCAATTTTTCACTTAAAATTCCAAGTGGGCGATATCTTGATCAATAATTTATCTAGAACTTTGAAAGCGATCCATTAGCAAATAAATTTCAAGTAACTTGCTCTGAAGATTTGAAACAGCTTTTAAATAACTTAATTACTGGCAATTATAACTGCATTTCCTAGATTAAAGAGAGTTCATGGTTTAAAACAATGAAGAGCAAATTAAATTAAGTTTAAAAATAATATATTTTTTGACACTTATTTTGAGCTTATTGGAAAATAATTTCGAATCGCTCAAAGAGACAAGAACTTCTCTCCTTCAAAAAGTAATTTATGTATCAAAACTTACCAATTTAAAGCAATCATAAATGCATAAAACTTAAAGGTAAGTGTTATTATATAATTATTTAACCAAGGTGCAGATAAACATACCAGAGCTAGAACAACAAATGATTTAGAGCGAATGAACTTAAATTCGAGAAGCAATTCACGAATTTTTCAGAGTTCGCAATGAGGCAAATTAAGAAAAGAATTAATAAAGTATAAACAATCCAATCAGGTTTTAAATGCAAACAGTCAAGATTAACTACGCTAAAATGTCACAAGGTCTTTGAAATTTATTTTGCACAAAGTCGTCTTAGGATTCTGAAATTAAACGATCCTGATCAATTCAAGATCATGTTTATAATATTAATTTTGTTTTGTTTTTTATCCTCAGAAGATTTTGAGAACTTTAAGGCAGAAGAGATACAAAGAGTAAATGAAATTCAAAAAGTTTTTCACCTTCATTTGGGTCTGCGGTTATGATAAAACATAATGGCAATACCCAATAACGATATTTGAGTGTTAAAATTTGTTGGCATTGCTGCTCTGACTGTAAACCTTATATTTTTATTTTCTACTATAATGAGATTTATTTTTTTTAGTTTAGATTGTAGTGGAACAAGCTGACTCGCATTATTTATTAATAACTTTAGTAAGCTAACGTTATCCTTACTTTATTATCGACTTATTTCCTTAACTATCAAATATTGATATTTTGCGAGATACAACATCATTCGTCAGTTGAATAAAGCTACTAGATTACTTAAACTATTTTTTATCATAATTAAATATCACAAATGGAAAATCTCACCTCACAATATTTATTTTTAAAACAAAAGCATTTAAATAACATAATTATATACATTATAAAGAAAATATGAAAATATTAATTTTAGAACAATATCAGGAACTTGAGCAATTTAAAAATTCTCTAATTATTGATCAATAATTCTATTAAAACGGAGGTCAAAATGAGCTCTTGCTCGGCTATAGTTTTGATTAAAATAACCAGAAGAAAACTTACATTTTGAAGCAAGCTCTCATCGGGAAGAGAATAGAAATTTAAATTTATTATTAAATTGCATAGCATTCAAAAGCATAAATTAATAGACTGATGTAAATAAGCCTTCTGATCAAGAAATTAATTAACGCATAGGTTTAGTTTTTAAATTTCATAATATATAGTAACATGAGCTTTAGGTTTTTATTAAAAATTCTTTACAAAGGATAGTAATTAGTTTCTTGAATCAGTACTAATAAGTGCTGGTTTTTAAATTGATTATTAATTTTACATTCCTAATATTTTACTTTACTAATTAAAATGTCTTCTGCATTAAACGTTAAGCTCCACTAACTTGTCATGTTCTATTAGCAATTATTATTTAATTTTTAACTGCAATTGTTTTACAGCTGCTGCTAATTTAATTTTCTGCCACAAAATTGAAATTTGGTCTTGCAGTTAAGTTTTGAATTTTTTAAAAAAAAATTGATTCACTTATGCGTTCATCTGCTCTACAAAGACCATAAAAAAATAAAAATCTTAGTCTCTCCTTAAATAAAACACCAATTCTCTTAATTTAAAGCAATTAAATTCCTGCTCTTACTATTCTTACTGTACAATAAAAAGATTTTTTTTAAATAGAACACGAAGATCAATTGAAAGAAGAAGCAGAACTAATTAAAAAGTGCTAAGGGATAGATGGAGTTATCAAAATGCATGCAATTAATAAGATTGCTACTGATAAAGAAAGCATCAGGCGCTAAGTAAAGCGCTTTGAAAAAACTCAGCAAAAGGACAAGAATAATAGATCAGAAAATATTAATCCTTCAAGGAATCACGAGCAAGTGCGTAAAGGAGAAAGGAAAGAAAAGGTAGATCAATTTGAAGATATTAGATTGGAGAAAAGGCCCTATTAATTGATTTATTAAGAGAAAAATGGATAAAACCAAGAAGGAAATAGAGTTTAAGACAGAAAAGAAGAACAATATTTCTCAACTAAAAGAGTCAAGGGATGCGAAGAAACTTACATAAGTAGGAAGGAAACTTGTCAAAATTAGCAAATGGGAGTTTAATTGGATCAAACTTAAGTTAGCCAAAATTTTATGAATGAGAATGAAGAAAATTTGAATGAAAAAAAGGCCAGATTAAACTAACTTAGAAAGGAAAGAGACAACAAAAATGAAAAAGGAAAATTATGACTCTTAGATTATATTTAAGGATCTCAAGGCACAGTCAAGACTTATCCTAAGTAGTAGATAAAGATGAATTTCACTAATTTGAGGCGATATACATTTAGGCGTAAAATACACGATAAAGACACGTTCCACTGAGCAGATAGTCCCTGATCCTTGTGCTTCATTTACCTTGACTTCCATGAGTTTTCCAATGATTGCATCCTTCTTCAGCAGTTTCTTCTCTTGTGTAATGGTCTCCTTGTTCACATCCTTCTGAGATATCATAGTAGAACCATTTGAGAATGTTTGCGCTCCTTTTCTTGACATCCTGACATCCTTTTCTCTTTATTTCGCTCAAAGATTCGCGAGGTTTAGTAGATTTTTACTCTATAATGCCACCTTGTGCTTAGCTCTGTAGTTTCATTCACTCCATTAATACTAGCCGGAATTATAATGGATTTAGAATTCTTAAATCACTAATCAGTTTAGACTTATTAATTAATTAAGAAAAGTTAAAAGCTAATCACTTTTAATGCAAACTATCTTAATGTTCTTAAATCGTGAATTCCTTGTAAAGGAATAGTCTTAATTCATTCTTAATAACTCACACATCATTCTTAATTCCAGTTTGCCTTTTCTTAATTAATTAATAAGTCTAAACTGATTTTAACTTGCAGAAGAAAAAGGTATTCTTCTATGTCGTTTAGTGTAGCTTTACTATCTGCAGCTGCTATAGATATCCATGTAAATAGTCGCATGCATAATACAATCTACTGAAGAATAGCTTGTGACATCAGGAGAAATCAATGGTTTTAAGAGAGCCGACAATCTCTTTAATTTCTTTTGGCTTTGGTTTCTTTAACTATTTGAAAATTATAAATAAACATAGCTTACTATCTCAGGCCTTCTTCTGTGTTCCTCCCAGCTAAAACTTTTTAATATAAGTGAATATCTTTTCAGCTGTGCTAAGTCAAATTAGTAAGGTCCGAGATAAAAAAAATATCTATCTAAAGAGAATCTAATTTTTAGAAGAAATGTGTGTTTCTATGGTACAAGGCGTTGCCGAGTATTATGACAATCTCTTCTCTCCAAAAAGAATTAGTAGTTGACAAGTTAAGAGCCAGGCTAAAAAAAAGTGATAAACTGCCACGGATGTAATTTTTCTTTAAAATACCATTGCTAACAGATTCCCTGTACTTTCTATGGCGCATATAGTTCCAATTGAGGCATAAAAAAAATTGAGATGGTAAAAATTTATTTTTAGAATCTGAGTTGAAAATCTATTACCTCTTTGATCCACATCTAATACTTCGATGCTTGCTGTGCGCAATGGAACTTTCATCTATGTTTATAATTACTTATCCTTCCGACATCAGCTTAATATAATGAGCAGCTGCAAGCTATCTTTGTTCAATTGCATCTTGTACAAACGTCCTTGGGCTCATAAGAGTAATTTTTTTAGGAGATAAAACCAGGCAGAGTATTAAAAATTTTCTTAAATATTAGAGCGAAAAAGCTTAGCCCGTAAGATTTTATAAATAATCCCTGATCTATGCTATCTTAACAGAGCCCTAATGCTTTTTTATAATTTGAAAGAGAAGCTTGACTTTAAGACTTGAAGTGCTAGTTCGATGGTAACTGCTACTTATGGTATCGAAATTGCTTTTATTTGGTTAACAGCGTAGGTAGACAATCTGTAAAGGCGCCTGACTTAAGTATTCTAAAGGGGCCCTTCCTTGAGAAGTCATGATACCTCTAGCACCTTATTAGGCGAGCCAATCATACGTATTACTTCTTTCCATTTGTATGGGAAAATCCTTTCTATTTACTAAAAGACTGCATTTTCATCAAACTTGCTGCTGTTTCTCTGAACCTCTTTATTTTTATTCCACTGGCTGATAATTGTTGACGGTCTGAGAGGCTAACTAAGTTTTGCTTCTTCTATGAATTGATTCTTTATTTCAGGCGTCGGAAATTTTGATGAAATTGAATGCAAGGTCTGCGAACTATCCTATTTTATAATTTCAAGTACATTCTTATTTGTTTTGCGTTTTGAATCTTTTTAATTTATATTTTAGGGGTCGAAAATTTAACGCTCTGTAGCACGAGGAGTATTCTTAGCTCAAGTTTATATCTCTTGCTCTTCAATTATTTAGCTAGCTAGGTAAGAAAGTCATATTTCACTAAAATTCGACTGATCGATGTTGATTTATTAGAATCCTGATCATCCTAGTCATCATCCTTGTTCTCTTCTCCGTAGTTTCTAGAATTTTCATTCTTCAAATAATTTTTAATTATGATTAAATAATTTTAAAAATTGATTTTACTAGCTTACTATAGATGGAATACTCTAATGATAATTGTCTTAAGCCAAGATGAATTACACTCTCTAAAGGAAAAGAATAAAACATACGCCGCCGCAATTAATTTGAAGTTTCCTTATTAGATATATTATAATTTATTAATCGCTATTAAGTACAAATTGTGTGCATCCAAGAGTCACATTGAACAAGCAAGTCAATGTTATTTAAATTAGAGAAATGATTTGGAGTAAGAAAGAGCTGCATGACTTCCTCGTGCAAGAGAAAGGAGCTTATCATCTGAAACTCTAATATACGAACGTTTACTTTTTAAGAAGTATTTTGAATGAGGAAAAAAAAGTAAGATACTGAAGACATTAATTATAATAGAATATTAAAAGAGCTGATGTAGCAATTGCAGCCAGGCCTTTTAGAGGGCCTCACAGTAGAACATTTTTTAGATTTCGCTAAAATGAGGCCCTCTTTGATGTGTTATATGCCAGATCAGTGTGATCACTTAGACAAATGATGGATCTGTGATATGCTACTCAGCCTTGACAAAGACGGAGTTAGCTAGATGGTCGAAAATGCTTAGGCTTCGCGAAGAAATAGACTGGACTAGTCTCAATAGCTTCTAATACCAATGAAGCTAGACAAGATTTAGAGAACTATAATCATTTTATTGGTAAAAATAATCCTCTTATAATGATTCTATAATTCAGAAAGGCAGAGCTGCTTTTTTATGAAGCCGACTGCTAGTAGAAAGCGGAAAAATTGTGAAATTGAGGAAGTCAAGAAAGAGGAGAGGCAGCTTAAATTAAGCAAGCAGAAATATCTGGAAGACAATGAGAGGATAAAATAGCAGGCTAACGAAAAAGAGGACAAAATATCGTGCCTTGGAAAGCATATATTCTCGAAGATAGTACGAAATTGTTTCAGATTGAATCTTCATTTCATAATTATTTTAAGATGTTTAGGAAGTAGCTGCTTGCAAGTTTTAGTTATGACTTTGAGAATATATTTGGGGTTTATCAAATTAAGCAAGAATAGTCTGCTCTAAATTTGAATTCATTTAGTTACCGCAAATCGAAACTTCATTCAGAGATTTAGAGGTTCTTTTATAAGCTTAATTCAAAACATACATGCTTAAAACTCGAGAAAGAACTCTTGAGTTGCAAAGAGGTTTGAATTCATAAAGCTAAAGAATTTTTTAGAGTTCGTAGTTTTGATCTGGAAGTATGAGCATAGCTTTGTAAATGATCTATAGATTCTCTGCAACTTCATAAGCAGATGTATTCCCTCTTTATTCTTGGGTAGAGATCGATCTATTCTAGCTAATCGAATGACTCTGTGAAAGCAGGAGCCTCGATGTCATTGCCTGACTTCTCGGGCAAAATCAGGGCTTCTAAATTACTCTTTTGCACTTTACCTGCAACTCCCAGTTACTCTTGAAATGAGAGATATGTCATAAGTTAAATTGGTAGAGCAATAATTATTTATATACTAAAGATAAAATATGTCAAATAATTGCTCATTATTGTTAGATTTTTATATATATTAAAATGTCGGCTGCTAATGCCAACCTCCCCGATCTAAAAAAAACGAGACCTTACAGAGTTGGCACGGGAGGTCGACCCAGCAGGTTTAGCCACGGTGGCTTCAGCACCGATAGCGGCACTCACCGCACTCTTTCTCAGTTCTCCAGCTTGCGAATGAGCAAGGATCCTCGTTTCTTTAGCTCTCACCTTAGCTAATCTGAGAGACCTCACCCAAGGTCAGT
>JAJKFJ010009673.1:0-14433 GCA_027382625.1 Tetmemena sp. SeJ-2015 | reverse complement strand
CGATGGAAGTGACTTCGTTGTATATGTCATCAAAGGACTTGAGCCATTTCTGAAGGCCGCCACTCATAATGAAAATGACGAAGGCATTAGGTAAATTAAAAGAGTACGTTAGTGGAGGCTACCAAAGAACAATAATTAACTTAGTTAAAGTTGGGTCACTGCTAGAACCACCAATAGTTAAATTTTGTTTGAATTTAATTGATAGCCATGTTGTCGCTTGAGTCTAAGCTAATAGTTTTGTAAACTGTGTTCCCTGTTGTCCCACCTGCCACCTAAGGCACCATGTCGAAGCAGTTTGCAGCCGCTAAATAGTGATGCTTCTAATAAGTCCTAAATAAAGTCTCTATCAAGAATTAATATATTATGTAAAATAAAGATAGATTTTAATCCTTTAAAGAAAAAATATAAAGAACGACCTGTAAGTATTCTTACAAACAGAAGATCAACACGACAAATATAAATTAAATTTTTGAATAGAGTCCATGGTGGATATTTTGTGATCATCTTTATATAAATTTATCTTTTTATCAAAAATTTCAGAGCCAGCTAAAAAGGATATTTATAATATTGCTTCACACATATTGCAAAAATATTTTTAGCTAATTTCTTGAATGAACCTTATTAAATTTAATTAAAATTTTAATTATTGATTTGAAGAAATATTAGAGCAAATTACTACAAAGGATTAATCTTCCAAATATATTTCTATTCTCATCTAAGATTTTTACTTCATTTTTATTATTATTTCCTGAGAAAACTTTGATAAATGGATTTGATTCTGCTACAAGAACATTGACATTAAAATTTTATAATTTATTTGAAGAAAAAGAATTTAAAAGCTGAAAATTAACTTTATCAACAAACATTTTAATTATAGAATAAATTTTTTAATAACAAAATAAATATGATAAATTGACATACTACACAAATTCGGAGACGAAAGTGGGAACTTGGTATTTCAATATCGTAGCCTGTTTGACAAATTTATTAGCTATATTTATTATAAATGTGCCAACTACTTGTCAAACTAAGCAATTGAGCATCGTGGTAAAGCAAATTTACAAAACTAAAATTATAGAAATCTCTATTTCCTATTTTATTTTATCAAGTCAGTGCTCCTTAGATAGTTTTACCATACCAACCTACTCTACCTTTACTTATACTTACAATACTGATGGGAACTAGACTGTAGCAACATTTTCTTGGGTATAGTCCCTTTCAGGTACTTGTCCTGCAATCACCTACTCCGTAGAGAATATAATTATACTCAATTCTATTCTTCTTTTAAATTATTCCTTTAATTTATAATCCTACGGGGGCTATTGATTCCTCAATCTTTAACCTATATGGAAATTAGTTGACCATGATGACTTCTATTAGAATATACTAATCACAGTGAACATCATAAGTGGTTGTGGGTCTGCAGTTATAACTCCATCAACTTTTGCAGATCAGACTTATACAATAGGAGATCCCAGCTAAATTTATACTTTCTCTTCATGGACTTCAAACATCAATTTCTGTGATCCTTTCACATATACTGCAACCTTTGCTATTAATGGTAGTGCACTTGCAGCCCCTATAACTTTCAACCCAAGCACCAGAACATTTATTCTGGGATAAACGAATAATATAATCTACGTAGGCTCATACCGAATCAAAGTCAAAGGATAGCTATCTACAGGAGGATTATCCTAGGATGTAACTTTCAATATCAACTTTGTTGATCCCTGTCCAACTGCAACTATTACTACAGGTCAAACTCTCTCAGATACATCGGTGAGTGTTTCTGTCTATGGGTAGACAGCATTCGTTGATTTTACTAGCACAGTCCCCTCTTCAATATGCGGGGCTTGGACTTACGTAATTATTTTAAGTTATTTTAAGAATCATAGTATTTAATAAAGAGAATAATTTTCTAATACCTGTGGAGGAAGTTCTCTAGATAGTTCAGTTTTCACTTACTAAAGCTCTAATAAGACGATAAAGTATCTAACTTATGACGGGTCTAAGGCAGCTCTCTACACAATAACGATCACTGGATATTAAGGAACTTATATCTCTTTAGCATAGGCTTTAACTTTCAAAGTAGATATAATCTTGGATTGCAGTTTGCAAACTGCATCACCACCTTCAAATACAGCCTCCATATATTCGATTGCTGATCCTATTTAAACTCTGAACTATGGAGCTTTCACTTACCTCATAGATATCATTAATATATATAGAGAGTCAAATTTATGCAAAAAAAATAATCACTTCATGTCCTGTCACCTTCGAATGCGATGACCAAGGAAGCCCATGCTCAGGATCATTCCAGTTTACCACCTCATCAGGACTTTTGTAAGTTTACTCAATTTCAGGAGGAGGTGGGGTTTAATAAAATTATAAGTTTATCCTCTAAATATCAGGGTAACTCATTCATATTCAAGTCCTACCTACTATTCAGCTGATACAGTTCACACTTGCACTATTTTAAAAATAATTAAATATCCAAGATCCTTGTACATTGATACCACCGACATCAGTTATATCCTCTCCTTAATATACAAAAAATATGATTAAATCTATATTTCATTTCAATTAACAAACTTATCTTTTTGTAAGAATGATTATTGTTTATCAAAACAAAAATTCAAAAAATGCAGAATCACTTTAAAAAAAATAGCATGCAAATTATTCTATAATCCTTGACTATGGCTTTCTAAATCTATTTGAGAAAAGAATAATAAAGTTGATAAAAATATCTAACTTATTTCTCATAAGTCTATTTAGTTTTGTGCTGTTTAAAATAATTTAGAAATTATAACCTAAGCCTTATTATATACTTATGACTTTATAATTTATTCCCACTTTTTTCATGATAAAATTTCTTTAATTAATTTTTATGACGAGATAATTTAATCTTTTCAATAATACACAGTAAACTCGGCTACTCTGATAATTTAAAACTTTGATTTTACCTTTTCTCCAAGTTGTGTTGGAGGAGATATTCTCTACTCTGCTTATGTGGGAAGTCCAAGCAATCCTCTAACTTCATCCTCTATTGATTCTTTGCTGTCACTCAACAATCCTCCAATCTAATTTCAAGCCTATTCAATAGATAACACACTTGCAGGGAGCTATAATATTTACTTGAAAGCCAGACTTATGGTTGCTTCAAATGAAAGAAACAAAGCCTGGCAAAATTTTACTCTTAATGTTATATACAGCTGCTATATCCACCATTTATCTCCTCCCTCACTTTCAAATCAAATCATCAATTTGAATACGCAGCTAGATTAGTTTAATTTTAATAAAAAGATATGAACATAGCAGACTTCACATAATCTGATAATTGTGGATAGCCAGTTACTTATATACTCAGTGTTGCCACTTTTGGAATAGTTATTCCATCTTTCATAACAAATTTTGACTTGACCAGCCCTACAAAATTCATTTCCTTTTAATCTTCTAGCAACACTGACATAGCGAATTCACCTTATCAAATCGTCATAGATGCTTTAGTTAGTAATGCAAACTCATCAATAGTTACGAGATAAACTAGCTTCTCTGTAACTTTCTAATCTCCAAATACTGTGGCTCCAAAGTTTTATCCTGCTCTTAAAGATTTATTTTTTTATTCCTTATATTTGACTATCAAAGTAGGAGATCAGTATAGCTTAGTGAAAATTTATTTGATTTTTAACTTGTTTATATTTCTTAGTAATTCCGGATCCTGTAGATTTCGACGGGGATGGCTGGGAAATAGTCAGCTACTCAATTAGCCTGACCCCAGGTTTCATATCATTTTAATGATAAAATTTTAGTAATTATAACTGGAGACTACCCAAGTTTTCAGCTAGATCCTACGAAGAATTCTGATGCGAACACATATAAAATGACTATCAAGGTCTCAGACACTAACTATAATCCTCTTTCTGCCACTTATACATTCAACATCAAAGTTCAACCTGTTGCAATTGTTCCATCAACTTCAAACTAAACTACTCCAACTCTTAAGAATGTTATAATATTTATAAAACTGTGCCCATTGTGGTTGAGGATCCAAATCAAAATATTTTTAATTGCTTTCTTTCTAAATAAGACTACTTCATAAAAGCTGACTGCTGACATAAAAACAGTTTCAATTAAAGGCTTGGTCACTGTCGTATTTAGCTCAGAGATGATAGTTCCTGGAAATTTTTCAGCCATCAATCATAATAATAATATAATTAGTTTCTATTCTATTATCTATATTTTCATTGAATGGAACAGTTTTGTAGCTTAAAATAGAGTAATCCTCAGGCTCAGTGGACACATCTATCATTTACAATTGGACTCTTGCTTCCTTCAAATCTACTTATATGACCATCCAATTAGATTTCTCTGACTCATCCTTAGTATCAAAGAGCGTAAATACCCTAAACTCTATTTCACATTGATTTTAGGTTTAAAACAAGTTGCAGATTACATTCCTAAAGACAGAATTCTTTATTGAAAAATCTAGTGGATTAACTCTCAAGTCTAAATACTCGACATCCAAGAACGTTCCTAAACAAATTAAATTTTTATGCGATAGGATGGTAAGATGGTTAAAGTATGAGTTTTTTTATAGCTGCAACTGCGGCCTTGACAGGAGCGGGAGGGACTGGAGCAGGTATCCTAGGTAACCTTATGTACGGATCATTAGCTATTAATATTGTAATGGCGGCCTCACTCTCACTTTTATGGGGTATGATAAATGTACTACAACTTATTATCAACATGCGCTAACTAGTTTATTTTAAATGCCATTGATGAATGTGAGCTTCCCAGTTAATGCAATCTTCTTTTACAATTTGTTGATGAATATGGCTAGTCTTAACATATTACCCTCTGACAGTCTTGAGTCAAACGTCTTTACCTTTGACTAAAACCCTATTCCTAATAATTTTGAGATGATGGATATCTTTTACTTATGATCTTCCTGGCTTTTTATGAATTTATTAACTCCAAATACGCTATGAATCTGGAAATGTTATCCAAAACTTAGGCTCTATGTTTATGTATCTCGTTGGTCTAATTTGTGCTTAAATATATTTAAATTAAGAGATTTTAAAATGCTATCGTAGCAGTGCTTTTGGCGAAAAGATGGGCTTAAAAGAACAAGACTGTGAATAAAGTGTATCGCATCCTCTCTGATAGATTCCTTTTTAACGCCCCTCTCAGAATGATGCTCGAAGGTTTCATGGTTTACTTTATCAACTCAACACTGAATATGTACTTCGTAAGTTCAATTCCTGCATTAATCGCTTTCTAGTTGAGCTGGGACACTAACACTAACAAAAATTAAAAGCAGGTTCTCTTCAGCTCTGGCAATTGGCTTAGTTAAAATTAAGTTATTTTCTGCATTTTCTTTCCTGTGCTGATATTATTCCTTCTGATCTCTCAGTTTCCAAAGCTAAATACCGAGTATTCAATAAATACTTTTGGAGCCCTTTATGCTGATCTAAGATCCAACTATAAGTCAGCTATGTACTTCAACGTATTCTACGTTACAAGAAGAATAATTTTTGCGGGTGTTGCACTAATATTCTTAAACCACCCTGCAGTCTAAGTTCAAATTTTGATATTGAGCAGTTTATCAGTTGTGGTATATCTTGGAGCTTTTAGACCGTTTGAGTTCTCCTTAAATAACTATCATTAAATTATTGTAAGATAACAATCTAGAGATTCTGAACGAGCTATGCATTTTAGGAGCGTCTTATCATCTTCTTTTATTCACAGACTATGAGTAAGATGCTGATTTGTAGTACACTCTAGGGTGGTCTTTAATTACAATTACAGTCTTCAACATGCTTGTAAACGTCGTAATCATGGTCAATGTGTCACTCAGATAACTCTGCTTCAAAATAAAGAAGTTCAAGGTTAAGATTTAACAGTGGCTGAAGAAAAGAACCCTCAAAAAGAAGGAGAAAAAATACGCACTAGAGCATAGCCCAACTTAGAACTCTATAGCTTCGCATGAGCTAATGATGGAATCCAGAATTTAATTCTAATTATGGCAAAAAATAATTTAATTACCTCATAAGACTAGCTTAATTATAAAAGCAAAGAGAAGATCTTACCAGATTTTAGTTACATAATGACAAACTAGGATACTAGCTAGTATCGACCTGAAGAATTTGATCTTAGCATGTAACAAAAGCACCAACGACTTAATTCATATTTTTAATGATAGCGATGAAATAGCAGAAATTAAAAGGATGCAACAATCGTTTTTTTAATTAAATTTTAAACCAGTTGGTAAAACTTAGCCTCTAAATGTTATTTTGATTTAGCTTTTGACTCCAAAGAAAGTTTTTATAAATTTATAAAGGGACGTTCCTAAAATCATCAATGAGTAGGAGAATTTCTGAAATGGAGAATTTTACTCAGTCAAGAAGAAACAGCATCACTAAACTTCAAAGAAATTATGAAAAGGATTTAAAACCCGGAACTAAAATTTTAGAATTTATTTTAACTCAAAACGTGGACTTGCCTTATAACTTCAACGGGTCGGTTTAACCGAATTTTGTTGATTTCTACGACTATCCAGAAATTACCAGCGCTCTCCAAGAAAACAAATTCCAACCCTAGAATATCTAGCTGTCCAAATTTATTATGAAAAGGTTAATTATTATTCAGAAGAGGCCTAAGAGATCGTGCAAGCAGTTCGAATAGTCTAAACACTATTGACAATCAATTAGATAATCAATCTGTTGAGAGGAATCCAGACTTATTAAATACTAATGATTCTTACTCCCTTAGCATTTAATTTTTATTTTCACCTTGAAATCCAATCAGCCACTAAGTTAATTCTCCAAGAAGCATAAGAATAGCAGCAAGATAAGCTAAAATTATTTTTTAAATAGACAATTCGACATTAATCCAAGTCCTAGTTTAAAAATGGGAGTGCTTTGAGTTCTTCCAAACAACTGAAAGTTAAAATATTTTTAAGTAGAAGAGCTTAGTCAAATGATAAGAGAGCCCAAAATTAAAAACACAGGAAACTTTAATATCAACATCAGCAAGAACATGAGACGGTAAGACATAAATTATATGAGCTTATTTTAAGAGCATCTTACCATAGAAAATTATGATGAGGACTTACCATAAGACCAGCAGCTTCAATTATTAGCTTAGAATCGCCACCAAACAAATAATTTCATTGATGCAGAAAACTTATTAGAAAATTAAATGAGACAAAAAATAAATAAATGATGTTTTTAAAGAAGATATCTTTTAAATATACTTTTAAAACGATGTTACTTCATCTCTAGAAGTGCATATCGGTTAAAAATCTAATAACTGAGCTACAGTTGTTAAGAAATTTATAATTTGCTTGCTTATAATTAATATATAAAAGGTTGTTTAGAGTTTGGGAAGCATTTATTCTCGCTCTTTTTATCGAATATATAATTTATGTTATTCTTCATTTATATTTTAAGAGGATTGAGTAGAAAATTAATTTTATGATTAATTTTACAATTCTTGCACATATTTTTAATGAAAAGTTGTCATCCTTATAAAAACTTATTATTACCTATTTATATCAGGCAATAGATTTTATAATTTACTACTTATTATCTTTATTTAAATGGATTTCAATTGGCTCCACAAAACCCTAATTAAAGCAATTATTTGAATAAAAAAATAAAAACTAATCTTACTTAAAATTAAAAAATGTTTCACTCTAAAAAATTAACTCTAATAATTTATTACTTAGACTTAGAGGCATTTGATTCAGGCAAGTGATCCTACTGGCAGATATACCAGAAATTTTTCCAAAAATCCTAGTAAAATATTAAATTAATGCTTCTTTTTAAACCATTAATTTGAATCAATTGCTTTTATAAATGTCTTTCTTAAACTGCTTATTTAAATGAGTATTATAGTCGATCGATAGGAAGATTAACTTGAGAAATTAACAAGAATAAATGGGATAGAATCCTGATATTTTATTTTATAAGGTTAATGTTTATGGTTTTGTTCACATTAAAAATAGCGCTTTTTGTCAATAAATTAAGACCTGTCCCTAATATCTGAACGTCTGTTTATGAGCGGTTGAAGATCATTTTAATAATCTTAAAAATGAGTGTATGATTTCTTGGTTGGCTATGGCTCTCCATAAGCTTTGACATAAGCATTGAAGGCATCCTTGGAGCCATGAGCAGATATAGAAATTTTCTTGAGCTCTTCGGGGTTTCTAATAGTCCTAAGCGCCTCTTAGCAAGCCTCCACCTGCTCTTTCATCTCTTCAAAACTTAAAGATGAATAACTATTCAAAGATTTCCTTAATGGCTACAGGCAACTTCATTGCGCATTTCACTACCTTAGAGGTAGCAGCAACTGCCTTTATCTTGTCGAATGTTTCCAAAGCATTGAATTCTCCAGCTGCGTTTTCCATTAGGCTTCCTGCAGCTTCACCGAGCTAAATTGATTAGGTGATTAAGTCTTGTGCGTTCTCAGCCAATTATAAATATGCAAATCTCCTTCATTTTTACTCTAATTAATTTAAGCAATGAATGCTTTTATTCCATCTACTAAGTACTAGAGGAATTCAATTATGGCTTCAGCTGAGTCATCACAATTTGCAATTGCTTTGAAATCTGCATCTATGAAAAATAAGTATGTAAGGCGCCTCATCACTCACCTTAAGCTTTATTTTCACAAAGTCACCTTGGATGTGAGATCCCAAGTGAGCGAAAGCTCCTATTACATTCTTAAAAATTGTTAAAGTACTTTCAATGTTAAACATTTTTCAAAATAGAAGCACGTGCTTGAGGGAAACGTTTTTCTTGAATTGGAACTTGCTCAGTTTCATGATATAATGAAAAATTACTTATTAAAAATTGAAGATCCTTGTCTTTCTTTTGGCCAGGGGCCCAGCAACATTGTCCAGGGTGTCCAGGAGATTCTGAATCTTTTCCCCAAAATCGTCCACACTTGCAACTCCTGTTTTCTCAAGCATCTTCTTCATCTCAGCTACGAAGTCTTCGCTGAATTCAAATTGTACTTTCCCTTGGCAGCAACCCATTTAAAAATAGTTTGTATGTTGGTTAAAGATTGTAAGGGTGATTGCTTGTTTAGTTTTGGGAAAAGGGGTTTAATTATAATTTATTATGACTCAGATTGACTCCTCAGTTATATATAGCCTCCGTCTGAATAAGATATTTTGCAAAGAGCTTCAACTGCTCACAAACCTAAGCAAAAGGTAAGACATTAGCACAGTTTCAGCTTTATTTAACGCCTTCTTATTTTATTAAGCATACTTGCTGCCAAGATTTGAAATTAACATTTAGTATTCCTAATATTAAATGATTTAAATGAATTTCTTATTTCTTCTAAAATATGAAGTATTTGTAAATCAGAGAGTAGACTATATTGCAGCCAGTAATACTTGAGGTGAATGGATTAAGTGCGTATATTTTAGTAACCTTATCCCAAGAAACAATTATATCTGTTTGAGTAGTGGCAGTGACAACATTTGAAGTACAAACCGGCTTAACAATTACCTTAAATGAAATATCTTTGTACTATCCGTTATTTAGTACTCCTCTGATGTTCCAAGTATGTGTACCCACGTTAGCAGAATTTGATGTTGCTCCAATTTACAAATAATTTTTAATTTGAAAGTATGGAGAGGAGCCTGCTACAAAAGCACAGTTTGAGGAGAAAGTGGAGGGTGTGCTTGAGTCAAACCAAGCATAGTAGACATTAAATCATTATATTGTTATAAATTTGACAAACGATGTATCTGAGCAAGATTGTGTAACACTCCAGTTTGGCATGTTAATAGTCTGCTATGCCTACCCAAGAGTATATGTAAAATCTGCTATAGTAGGTGTACTAATTGTATAGAGAGTGCCTCCCACAGGATTATCAGCAAGATAGCAATTTATGTTCCCAGTTGTCAAAATAGAACTTATATCTGTTGCTTGATAAACACTGTTAGCACTAGTTTAAGAGAAAGTCACAGTGGTCCAAGTTAGACCTGAAGCACTAGATAAGGTCGCAGTTGAAAGATGATGCACTTAAATTAATTTATTTTCAAATGAAAGAGATTTTGTTATAGCAAGTGCAGAATTTAAAGGGTTAGTGGTCATTATCAGTCCGATTGAATTAGAATAAGTCTAAGTTCCACTCGATATTGGAAAATCCAATCCAGTTCCAACAAAAAATGCATCAGTCGATATAAAAATTCCATCATAGAAGTAGTTATACGCGCTCACTGAATAGTCTTATTCAAAAAACTTATGCAAAAAATAAATGAGTAAGAGGCGAAGTTTGCCTAAGTTAGCCAATATGGATAGTTTAATCCTTGGAAACAAGAAAGTATGTTATTGAGCAAACTCCTTCAGCAACATAAACTTAAATAAAAACTTAGAGACACTGCTCCAAATTACCGAGTTCCCTATACCAGTCATTATATTAAGAAAGAGCACTTACATTAAATTAAATTGATGCTTTATGATTGAATGTTGTTGATGTGGATGTTAACGATATAGAATCTATCTCAAAGTAGGAAATAAGAACTTTTTATGCATTCATTTATACTATGTTTTACAATAATTTTAAATAATTAGAGGGTTTAATTGGAGGCACAGCTAGATAAGCATCTACCAAATATCCCACCATCATATGCTGTACTTAGCTTCTAGATTGAATAAGCTATCGATGAGTCCGTTCCTTATAAAATAAAATGCTTATTGGAGTCCAAATGAGCTTTGCAAGTTTCCGGTGGTGTAGAATGGAGTAATAGATGCGTAAAAATTTCCATCTGTTGCTTATATCTTTCCCCCTATGAACTAAAGCTGTTTATAATCTGGGTGAGTGCTTAATTAAAATTGAAATGTTAATTGTTAAGTGACGACGACATTTGCCTCAGTTAAAATTTAAAGTTGCTACTGCATTTGAACGAAATGAATAATCAATAGTGGCAGTGGTTTATGAAAAAAGGAACTAGAAGTAGAACCATTTGTCTGAACTTAATTTTAATAACTTTTCATAGCTACTCTAATCTTTTGCTCGGAGTCAATGCTTAGACTATCAGGCATTAGATATCCTGCAAAAGAAGGATCAAAGGAGGACGCGATAGACACCGACCCATCGGCTTTTAGAACTTGCAAAATATAGATCCTAGATTTTTTAAAATTGGATAAAAGTGAAATCTAATAAAGTTTATGCTTATTTTCTAAGTGAATCCCTCAAATTTTATAAAATTTCTAAATTTTTAAAGTTATGAATTTTTTATATGATAAATTATAGGAAATGATTTCTATATGAAGATCAAGAATTTAAAAATTCCAAATATTTCATACACAAAATGCTTGTCAGTGAATTTCGAACTGCTCCGAAATTAGAATTACTATACTTAAATTTCCAATTGATTAACTTGAATTTTTTATTTAATTATAGTTAAAATATGTGTGTTCCTAGTACATTGTAAATTTAATTAAATTTCATAGCATTAATTATTCATTACTGATTGGAACTAATAAATAAAGGTTCTAAATCTTAATAAATCTTTAAAAAATTTTAAATTTTCATTCAACTCCTAGCTATAATTAATCCACCGTCACTTATCTCTATCGCCACGATTAAGTAATAGAAAAAAGAAGAGGAAGAATCCGATCTGGTGTAAAGCGCAGATACCTTTAAATTTAAAACTTTTGAAAATTCGCAATGTCAAAGACTTTGGCCCAATCCCACTTTCCATTCTAATTCAAGGATAATCACCCTTTAATTATTCATACAAACCTAATAATGAATTATTTTTTAGTTTATTAAGATAGGTTTTTCACTCTCTGTACTTCCTATACCGTGTATAGAGTAATCTGAAGTGCTTCCCCCTACAAATATATGAGCTGCATTCAAATATAATTGATTCAAATCCTGAGTAACTGCTGTGAATTAAGTTGAGCCTGTCACATTAGATCCGATTACTTTAGGATAGTAAACTGTTGAAAAGCAAGTTGTAGAATGAATGCTTTTGTATTCCATTATCCAGGCTATTGTTAAAGCAAACAGCTTCATTGATAAGTGAATCATTACAAACTAAAAATAATAATAAGTTTTTTTACTTTTACCTTCAATACTACAATCACGAGCTTATATTTAAATATTTTTATATAAAAAATAAGCTTAAAAATTATTAGCCTATATAATATGCTTTAAAATTCATCTTTCGTATCCTTATTATATATGAAATCCTTTCAAAAATGCTATGCTATAATGAGGTCTGTAAATGCTAAAAAAGGCCTAAATAAATAATTCTAGAAAGACATAAAGCTATATTATTTTTTAAAAGTAACTTAATTTTATATAATGATAAAGAAAATAGAAAAAAAATTTTGATAAGAAATTGTCTCTGAAAAGGAAAAAATATTAATTCGCCATATAAAAAGATTTAGTAAAACTTCCCAAAATGTCTATAAATTAAAATATTAAAAAATGCAAATTCTTGAGTTTATCTCTAATTTTTGAAATTGCTTTTGCAAGAAGAACTTTAATTTTTAAATTGATATATTTATTAAATCTCTCTGGTTTATAACTAAATGTCTTTCACTTCAACTACCTTATCTTTGTCTTAGAATCCTTTGCAACTCTTTGTTTCCTCAATATAAATTAATGAATGGTAACTGGAGATTAAGGATAGTTTACTATAAGTTTATATTATTTTTAAATGCTATAACTCTAGTTGGTACTAGTGGCAGTTCATCTAGTGATGCAGAATTTGATCTATAAATTGTGGATACATGTGAGGATAATGTAATAACCAAGAGCTCCTACTCAACTAGTTACTTGTATTGGATTGAGTCACTCAGCTAATTAACTCTATTCACTCTCGCTTGGACTGCTAGTGAATCTTCTAGTTTATGTGGAGCTATTTAATATCAAATTGTAAAGCAGAGCGACAATTCTATCGCAAGCACCATTTTTTCTATCGATAGTTCCAAGAACATAATAGGAATTAATATTAATAGTCGACACTTAGGCTTTGAGTGACACTGGGATTCATAATATATTTATTTAACTTGAGAATAGTCGCAAAGACAGCTGACCCGAGAACTCCTTCAGTGACCTTCGATTTTACAGTTACCATTAAAAGTGCTTGTGACTCGGCAACAATAACTAATCCAAACACTTTTGCTAATTAAATCTACACTCTGGGGGCATCTGTTCTTTTAATACCTGTCACTGATGCATCCATATCTCTAAGCTCGTGTGGGCCTCTTATCTTTATTTTAAGGTTATCTATTCTATTCTTGTAGATGGATAAACAAGAGCTCCTGATGTTTATATAATCACTGGTCCTCCGATAAAGATAGCAATTTATTCAATAGACCCTACAATGGCTGGAAATAAAGTCATGACTCTCTAAATAAGCTCAACCTATGGAAACGTGATAGCAACTCAAACATTTTAGCTATAAGTTACAGATCCCTGCCTATCCCTCTCTTTAGGTCAGGACTCTAATCCTAATTTCATTGTTACTCCAATCAATTTCTAAAAGGTTATAACCCTTCCTTACATAATTTATCCAGAAGTATTAACCGGCATTACTTCTTTCAATTTAAATTACTTGCCCCATCGAATATACTGTTGAAATATCTGGTGGTACAAGCCTTCCATCAAGTTTAACTTACAATTCAATGACTCATTAACTCACAATTTACGATACTGTATCAATTGTTATTTATATCAAGTAGTCAATAAGTAATCTCTTTATCTGTGACAGGAACCATACAGGACAGAGCTTTTGCCTCTTATAACTATCTGTTTACAGTAACTCTCACAGTTGATTGCCAGTATAATGAAATTTTACACGCTAGCACTTCAACTTTGTTTTTCCATACTCTGGGAACAACCACAAATATATAATAATTAAGAGCACTTCATCTCATTCAGTTTTGCCATTCTTCAAGATGCTATTTCCCTTTCCATGCCCAAGTAAAAAATAAGTGGACCTTTTATCTACTCGTGCCTTTATTAGGGTATTGACTGCCAAATAAACGGAGATTTTCTATTCTCAAATGATTTACTGTTAATCACTACAGCAGATTGTAAAAATAAAAAATGTGCGTATATAGGGGATAAGATTATTGAAACTATCGTTGAATTTGGCAGCATGAGCTTGACTTTCAATGTTCCTATAACTTTCAATTTATTTTCTTGGCTTCAGATTGCATTAATTACTAAAAAGTAATGAATATATTAATTTTTGCAGTTGTGCCACTATTATTGTGAATGATATTCCTGATGGGTCTTACGACATAGCCAACACAACTATCACTAGCAGTATCCCTCATTGGGTTTTAGATTGGACAAGTACTATAGATATTCTTTGCCCTATCACTTATTCAATAGTTGACGTTTCAGCAGGTTCTATTAATAATCCAACCTTCACATTTTAATTTTGAATACAAT
>JAJKFJ010009666.1:0-14436 GCA_027382625.1 Tetmemena sp. SeJ-2015 | reverse complement strand
ATGCAAATGACATGAGGAAATACTTTAATCAATATAGGTAGAAGTACAGGCCAGTAGAGGAAGTTTACAAGTGTTTGAGCTTGCCACCTTCTCAGATGAATTCTAGAGAAGTCTCCAGCTACCTTATCGGATATCAAAAGCTCAACAAGTTTTCGCAAGTCTAGACTAAAGCAATCAACACTCACATAAACTCCACTGAATACCATAGCTTAAACTCATTTATTTACAAAATCTTAATTTCTTTTATAAAAAAATGTTTTGAGACTTTTAAAAAAAGATTCAATGAGTTGCTCTTAGAATTTTAAAACTCTTAAAATTTATCTAGAAATTTTCTCTCCAAATTTAATTTTTTCAATGAGTTCAAATATTCTTATTTTTGAACTTGAGTGGAAGAGGGCTTCGTAAAAATATAGACCTGGATGAAGATTGTGATGATGTAAATGCAAGCTAGCATAAAAGTAAAAAGTCTAGTGTGAGAGTGTCTGAATAGGTTAAAAAGAACTGCTCAGATGATGATTTGTCCTAAAAGGATGAGAGGCAATACCCTGAGGTCTTAGTTTAAATGGAAGGAGAGATTGAGCTCTCTGAATCTAGACCACACACTCAAAATTAATAGTTGGCCTCTAAAATATCCATTCAGAGTTAAAAAGGCCTCTCTTCTTCCTCTTTTCAACAAGCCAACTTAAATTAGAATGAAGAAGACTTTAATGAAAAAGTCAAGAGCCATAGTAATTCAAGAACAAGAAGAGAATAAGAAGAGGAGTAGTCTTCAAAAGAGGGGCAAATCAACCAAACTATTCTAATTGGATACAGGAACAATAATATTCTAGAGGACTATAACTTAGTAGATACTAAAATAGTCAAAAATACTTGCATTAGTGTTCTAGATTGGCTTTGTAAAAAATGAACTTTAGAAATATAGTTATAAGCACTCTTATATTTTGTCTCTATTATTGTCAGTATAGAATTAGTTTGTAAATTATTTACCCTTTTATGAAGAACCAGTCAATAATTGAATTCCAAACTGACACCGTGATTGAAGAATGCTCTCAAAAGTCGAAGAGTTTGTATGAAAGGATAAAGTAGATTGTGTAGGCGAATCTGTTTATGCAGAGCAATAAACCCCTATTAAAAGAATTGCTAGAATCATCTAAGAATAATAAAGACAGCTATGAATAAGTCTATTAGCAAATACCCTCAGAAATTAGACTCATTGTTAGTCAGAAGTTAGAGCTAAGAAGTAAGAATAAGCCACCTGTTCTATCAGGATCATCTTTTAATTTTTAATCAAATATGCTCTTTTAATTCTTCAGCAAGTGACTTAAAAATGAGATAGCCTCTCGGTAACTTGCAAACAAGCTCTGCTAATATGAAACAACAAAGCTAATAGAACTTTTTGATTCAATCGAAGCAGCTTGCTTCTAAGCTCAGCTACGATTCACCACTCTAGAAAAATGAAACCACCCACAAACTTTAGTACACTTTTCAAAATGAAAAGGTATTTGCTTAACTTATAAATTGAGTTTACTATCCATCAATGAGTGACTTGACTGTGAGTGCAGCAAACGAGAATCTGCGACCACTAGTTCTCAAAGACTTAATGAGTCAGGGAGAAATAGAAAGCAGCCAAAATATTCCTCGCGCCTAGTAGATTAAAATGGTTAAGGCAGACCAAAATTCTTCTTCTCAGACTAATCAAAAGGGAGAGGAGTATACAGTGGCTAATCAAAATTTCAACATCTTCCAGCCCAGACATCGCTCTCTTTACTTGATTTAATTTATCTCAAAACCCAAGCATGAATTTATCAGAGTCTCCAAGTGAAAATCCTTACATCAATTCAGATGAAGAGTCCCCAGTGCCTTACGATAAATTATGAAAATTTTAAATGTCTTAAATTGCTAATCACCCATCAGAAGGGCTTGCAGACAGATGCCAGACGAATTGTTGACTCTTCACAGTCTATGGTAAGCTCAAGTGAAGTTTCAAACAATACCAAAAATTAGCAGGAATTTTTTGAAGTACTAAACTAAAGAGTCAAATCTTCTGAACTAACTTACAAGTAGAATTAGAACAAGAATATTATGGAATATTAGGAGAAGAATCGAAATGAAAAAGTAAATGAAAGAACAGACTAACCGCCCTCAGTTAGCTAATTTGTAACTACTTAACTGAGAATGAACTATTCAGCTTAAAAGTATGAATTTTTTACTTATGAGAGTATATTAGAGCTTCTTAAGAGAGCTTAACTACGGAATATGAAAAGCTTTACTCTGATCTCCACTCTTCTTTGACAAAGTCTTATGAGAGGAACCTCCTTGAGCTAGAGAGTAGAATATAGTCTCAACTTCTAATAAACACTGAGAAACTGCAGGCCTACTACAAAGAGCACTCTAAGAGCTGTGATTAGGTGACTCGCCACGATAAAAGAATTAACGAGCTTACTGATAAGTTTGAAGAAATGTAACTTAATGTACAATATCTAACAAGTAAGCAAGAAGAACAGCTTAAGTAGTTAGGAGGCTATTAAGGATAGCTTGACTAGCTCAAAACTAGACCTTCATCCATCGATAGTAGAAGATCCGTATCTACTATTCAAATAATATTTTATCTTTCTCTCTATTCAAATTAGTAAGGGAAATACAAGTAAGAAGGACGAGGCTGATTTAAGAGCTAAGTGTGAACAGCTTATCCAAGAGACTAGAAATCAACTTCAAAGCTTGCAATAGCAGACTGATGTGTCTCAGCTAATGACTTCCATAAATTCTTTGAATGAGCAATTCAGCCACCTGCATGATGATGTGAATAAGAAACTGATGGACTTCTCTCAGACATTCTCTAAAGACCACCATTAGAATCACATTCAAGGTGAGGCTCTCAATATTAATTATATTTCATATTTATTATATGTTGAAAGACAAAGTGCAGTAGCAAGATGAAAGAGTTGGATAATGTGAGAAAATAATAAAAGAGATTCATGTGGCTGTGCAAAGATACAGAAATAAAAACCTTGAGAAACAGATTAGCGATAAATTTGAAACTCTTGCAAAAGATAATGCCAGCTTTTAGGAGAAGGTGTAACAAAAGATTTTGGACATTAACAATCTCATAGAATAGAAATGTAAGAAAATAGTGGCTCAAGCTTATGATACGAGACTCTTGAAATTGGAGAATGAACTAAAGTCATCAGTTATAGATTAGATCCAGAATCAAATGAGAGATCAATCTCCTGACACTGGTATGAGAAAGAATGTATTTATTTTTTAAGAGCAGTAACTCAAGAGAGAATTAGACATCTTATGGCCAAAAGAACGAAAACAAAGCTCTTTATACTAAAATAGACGACCTCTACAAAATATTTGACAAATCTAAACTTCAGCAGCTCAATCTGAAGAATGAAGTGAAATCTATAAAGGACAAGCTCACTTCTCTTGAAGGAAAAGTGGAAGAAGAGCTAGCCTAGTATAATAAGTAGCTGAATCCCTTTGAGACTGAATATAAAAGCCCAATCAAGAGTGTGAATGTTTTGGATGTTTCATCCCCAATTTCTCATCTTACTTTAAGTCCAGCAAGAAAGCCTTAAAATCCAACCTCTGTTGAAAATAGACTTAAGCCAACTCGCCCATAGATAGATGAGGAATCTAAATAGCGCATGTCAAAAATACTCAATCCTTCGATTGATGTTCAAAGCTAAGATTAGTCTACTCTAAACTACAATCCAGTATAATCAGGAATAAGTCCTGTGGGAAATTTCAAGAGCTTCATTAGAAATCAACTCTATCAATCTTATGATCCTTAAAACCCTTAGGCCTAACTGAGTACTCATCCTAGGTAGTAGGTCAACTCTTAAACTTCTGATTTTAATGCTTACCAGAACTAATCCCATTTCAACACTTAAGATAGGCCTATGCAGCCTGGTCTTTATGAGAGGGCATTTACCTTTTCACAGTTGAATGGAATTTAAAACCATCATGCTTCAGTCCAAGTGTCTCAAAATCTCTCACCTTAGAAGTATTAAGCGACTCAAAATGAAAATAGATAGCCCTCTATAAATGGAATAAATTTACCAGAATAGTTGACATCTAGATACAGCAGATAATAGGATCAGATATTCCATAAATCATATGATAGGAACGAGTCCTCTCTAGAAAGATAAGTTCACAGCAAATAAAGTACTGCTTAGAGAGTCTCAGAGCCGTCAGATGAACTTAGACAATCTTTAATGCAGAGAGGGCTTTTGAATATCCTTAATAAATGAAGTAACCTATTTTTCTTTCATTCCAAATTGATTCTTCTTGAGGAACAAAGCTTAATAAATTTTTATAAATTCAAAATTTAACGATATAAATTCAAACTTGAATATAATGGAAGATAATCTTGAGAAGATAACAGCTTTCTTCGTAAAATAATTTCCATCTTAAAATACTAGGATTAATGCGAACAAAGGCATATTGAAATTCCTTTGGATGTGAAAGATGCTTTGAAAAATGAATAGAGCTGTCTTTCTTTTAAGCACTCTTAGATGATTTAGCTCAAAGAAAATATGGTAAGAATATTTGAGTGTAACCATTTTAGGTTGCAGACTTTAGCATTTGTATCCTTCATTTTTTATTTAAAGTTAATTTTTTTTAATTTGTATCGCTGTTCTCCTTCAATAGAACTTACAGTTTCTAAAATCATTGGAGCTCCACGGAATAAGACTGACTAACTAAGCTATAAATACTCTGTCAGTAGCTCTTAAAGTAACTACTCTAATTTGCATCCATTTATAATATAGAAAAATCAAGTTCTTGAAAACTTAACTTTAAGTGACGTTAGCTTGAATGATGAAGGCGTCCTCTCTTTGTCGATTGGATTGTAGTCCAACAGCTCCATCAAGTCTCTTTGCCTACCACATAATCAAATTTCAAGCTACGGACTCGAAAATCTTTTAGACTGCTTGGAAGTTAACTCAAACATCTAATCTATTGATTTATTGCATAGTGAAAAATTAATTTATAGTTAGGTATGTTTAACTTTTAAATTATAACTGGCAACTAGATTTGTGAGATCCCTGTCTCTCTGGAGAACTTTCTTCGTAGCCCAAACTGCTAACTCAATTCACTATAACTCAGTTATAATACTCTCAATCAACTTAACTTAGCGAAGCTCTTTGCATGCTTGAGATCAAACCTCTCGCTCTCACAAGTCCTCGTATCGGTATGCTAAAGCATATAATGTTACAATTATGTTTTAGGGATACAATTTTAGAGATAAAGCACACGAAAAATTTTGTGAGTTCATTGCTAAAACAAAGACTCTCCAAAAGTTAGCTTTTGACATCGATGATCAGCCAAACTAACCTGAAGAAGCTAATGATAACCTGGAAAATGCTTTTATGAAAATTAATTTACGAATCAAGGAATTTAGAGAATGTACTTATTCATAAATCTATATTGAATTTAGACTCATCATCTTCATCATCATCGTCAATCAGGGCAAGAGCTTCATCTATTTCCTTTTCGAGTTAATCTATATCATTCTATTAGTTTATCTCTGATCTTTGGTCATTAGCAGTTGTGTCATTTTTACTTTTACTTTCTTGTTATGGTATTTCTTCATCCTATTGCAATGAGTTAAATTATAACAAGATTTTAACTTTTATATCAAAGATTATAAAAAATTATCTATATATAAATATGTTTATTTTATGCTAAAAGATAATTAAGAGTTCGTATCTTGTTGAATATTAGAGGTATTTTCCTCCTAAGGAATGATATTTTCAGTTGATGCTTATTATTCTTGTTAGGGAGGCTCTTATTATACTTATTCCTTCTATTGGGTAAGTGTATCCTATTTAATTTGCGCTTATCCTAATTTATTGACCAATCCTAGCTCTTAATATGACATTAAACATCATATTTTTAATTAAAAAACTTAAGCTCTGCCTTAATGATTTCAATCTGATAGAAGTATATTTAAATAATTTACTCTTATTTTAAAGTAGTTCCTCCAGAAGTCGTCTTCCTCAATTAGATCAGGCACGATTTCCTGCCTCATTTTAGCAAGACTTTTATCTATCTTTAACATAATTTAAGCCACGTACAGGTATCTATCGTATTCAAAATCATACTCAAACTCAAGATTTTAGACTGTCAATCTAGAAACATCAACATAAAAATACTCTTCTTAATCACAAAATTTTATATATCAAGGGACAGCTAAAAGATTTCAGCCTTTACTATTTGCTCAATTCCAATACGGTGGTTTTAGAAATCTAAGCCCCACCAAGGCAAGATTAGCAATCTTTTTTGTAAAATATTCTCAGCTGCATCTTCCTTCGCCTGAACTTGCTCAGTTAAAAGCTTAAAAGCATTTTCAATCAGCTCAGAATCATTCACATCTTCTCTTATTTGCTCACTTCGTTAAATCTTTTCCAAGAACTCATCTACAAACATTAAAGTGTTTATATGACTTGCCTATTAAATTTTCAGCTTCAATTTGCTCGTGCTCTTTCTGAAGTTTAGAAGCTTCAACTTAGATGAACTCCTTTACTTCGTTTATTTTTTGATCTACTGTTGATTTTAAAGTGGCTGCAAACTTTGTGAGGTAGTTCATTTTAAATTGTAATTATAAATTATCTAGAATAATTAAGTGCATCAAACAGAAGAAGAAGATTATGGGATTCTATAGTATAAACTACTTCAAAATATTCCTTCTCTGTTCTCTCTTAAGCTAAACCAAAGCTTAGTACAAATATAGAAACTTAACTATCCCTGGAACTGAAAAATACATAAGTATAGCATTTATAAATGCGGAATAAATGCAATGTGCTACAAGGACGCAGCCCTTAGTTTATTTATGTCAGCTGTAGTTTTGCCTACTCTCATCATAGCAGTTTTCATAATTGTGGCTATATGTGCTAGAAAGTAAATCATGATTGAGAATTATGAAGCATCTTAAAAACTGAAGCAAGTCAGAGCAGTGTTTCTTAAAAAATATTAAGTTTTATTTTTTGTTTGACAGCAAATATGAACCATAGATGAGCGAGGATTAGATAAAATATTTTAATTAGTTTATTAAAGAGGAAGATATAAATTCAGCAGCCATTGCATATCTAAATGAAGTTAGAGTCCAGACCTTCCCAGAAACCACAACTATATTTTATTTATTACTAGTTTATCTATATCCTCATTGAAATTGGGGAGCTTTAAGAAAAAGAGAGCTGAAATTTAAGATAAAGCAGACAACGATATAGACTTGATGAATCCTCATATGCCTGAACATGCACTCACTAAGTAGGGAATTCAAATAGATGAACTGATGTTCGATGCACATAAGTATGAATTTAAAGAGAAGTTTAAAAATATACTCTATTATTTTTAAAGTTAAGAGCTAAAATTCTTTCTGAGAGGCAAGCCACGAAAGAAGCAATCAAAGAAATGCTAGAGAAAAAACAGTAAAGATAAGAAACTCAAAAAGAAAATGCTACAGGAAGAATCGTGAAAGCTGGATAATAAACAAACTAGAACTTTATAGAATTATTCAAATATAAAGATAAAATGAATAGTAACTAAAATTTAAAGCAGATATTTTTATTGAGTTTATTTTATAAGCATCAATTTAAGAAAATTATCTTTAATTTATTAAGATTTATAAAGTTGTAATGATAATTAAATAAAGAACTTGCAACCAGATTAATATAAGAAGAATAATTTGATGGAGCAGTAATTCAGTAAATCGAACGAGCTCGCCGAATACAGAGGATCAATAGGATATCATTATCCTTACAGCAAATTTGAGTCATTCAAGTCTAGTACCTTTTCATCAAACGAATCTAGCAAGGATCAAAGCGCTCCTTCTAATGCTTTTGAGAGTGGCCAGAACTCAAACTCACTCACTTACATATTTCCATATATTTAATTTATCTTAGAGAAAAGGACAAATTGATTAGCATCATGTAAATATAGCTATTTTAAATAGATCATGGCGATGCTTTTCAAAATATAGGCAATTTTTAAAAGGGTAATTTAATCCAAGTCAAATCCAATACCTTGAGAAATAGAAGATGATTATGATTTTACTATCACCCTCCCTATATATATAATCCTTTCTATTACTTATCTATCTTGATCATAAAATTTAAAATAATAATTTATCAGTGAAAACAATTTGATCTAAACTATGATGATGAAACAAATGAACTCTGAAGAAAAGAGACTTCTAATTTTAAAATTCTTCTCTTTACTTGCAGTCACTTCGCTACTTGTTGCTTGTAAGAATATATCCCATGTTTATCATTTTTACAGCTATACTTCAACTAATTGAGGGCACGAAGTTTACGATATAAGAATTAGTGATGGTCTACAATATGTAAGAATTTTAGAAATAAGATGATGAATGTATGTTAGAGTATTTTCTGTCAGTATGGTGGTGACTGAGGTGAATCAGTACTATTTTGAGAATTTCGTAGTAGAATTCCTGCCTTTTCTTAAGCTGAGATACGGGAAGCCTGCCTTTTATTTCATGTAAGCCTTGCAAATTTGGAATTGGCTTATTCTTTCGTCTTATCTAAAATGCTGATATAGAGTTGGAAGCTTTTGTTTTGAGCCTGAGACTGACGTAATGGGTCACTGTATGTTCTATATCGGCATAATTTTGATGGCTTTGAGCATGCTCTGGAGTCTGTACTACTATCAGAGGTCGCTCGTGAGCCCCACAGACTACAGAGGATTTAGCTACCCTCAAACAGACTTTGCTAAGATAGTAAGCAGTAAGGCAATCAGTCAGTAGATGAGGAGGGATGAGTTTGAGCTGGAGAGAGAGGCTTACAGGGGTATAGATATACAATAAATAGCAGATCAAAATAATAAAACTAAGAATGCAAACTACATTTAAAATAAGACTGAACAAGAAAACTAAAATACAATCAACCCATGAGTAGTGCAGTTGATAATCTGAATCTTATTTATTCATAAATTTACTCCAATTTTAATTTCTAAAATCTAAAAACATACTCTACTTTCATAATCGAAGATCTTTGTAAATATATAATTTCTGTCTGTGAAATATTTCAAATTTTAACTGATAGAGAAATAAATGCATCGTCATAGTGCACTTTGATTTTATTAAAAGTAAATGGCAGAATTTTAGCTCGTTATAAACCCTCTTACTGAAAGCAACTTGAATGCTCTATAGTAAAGTCTGCTAGATGACGTAAGATAAAAATAATTAAGAATCTCCTTTAGAAAGATAGGAACTATGCACAATAAAAGCAGTCGAGGAAAAAGTACTTGAATGAAGAGGATGTATTTGATAGAGTTGGCGCATTAGGTAAGCTTTTCTTAGATATGAACAACTCTTTAGGGTTGTTTTAATTCGCAGCTTTACCAGTGACCTTCATAGCTTTCATATTTGAGGGTTATATACTCTACCCTCTCTGCCTACTCGCATTGATGCCTGACTACGTCTGCTTCGACTATAATGATGCTACAGAGACAGGCAGCCCCTCTCAAGGTCCTTCTTTCTTCCATTGCTCAAATGAAGATACTTGCAGACCATAGTACAATTTTGAAGTTTAATAGCTCACAAATGGAAACGAAGACTTTCTAAGGTGAAGCGGTTTTTTCATAAATTGGGAAAACTAGACAAGTATACACAACTGGGTTGAGCCTCTTGGCTTGAGATGCTCTCCAGAGTGGCAAATTGGTTTCCTCGGGGCCATCTATTTTATAGGAAATGTGGTTGGGAGTAGTCACCTCTCAAAGTATGGTGACACTCATGGAAGAATAAAGTTGTTAAGATTAGCGATGAGTGTATTTATAATTTAAGTGCTTCTGTTGTGATGCTGGCAGCCATGATGTACTTAGTTAATTATAAGCCAGTAGTTTTCTTTCTACTATTTGCACTTGGCTACCTCTCGTGCATAAGAATGAACTTCAGCTTCATCTATGGCTCTGAGATAATAAAGACCTCGCACTCTACAGTAATCTGCAGCTTTTACAATACATTAGATGGTCTGACAATGATTCAGGCAGCCATTTACTTCAAATACATATCAAAAGACTGGCTCACGCTCTACTGGTACTTCCTCATGATTTCTATTTAATCCAATTTAATGTCAATAATTGAAAGATAGAGTTAAAATTAAATTGTCGGCACCCTTGCTAGTTTTGTGATGCCTGAATCTCCTAGGTATCTAATAAGCATTGGCGACTTCAAAAGAGCGAGAGAGTCCTTCAATTTCATAGCTAGAATGAACGGGAAAAAGCCACTAGACCCTAATACAGAATATAATTAGCTACTTTTAAAAATGAACGATTCGTTGAAGAGCTAGAGTACCAAAGCCATAAGAATTAGCATTCAGGATTCTTCGGAAGAGAGGAAGTTAAACTAGACACAGAGGAAAAATATCGCAAAGGTTAAGATGACGATAATGAAGAGCATGATGGACTAACAACGATTTCCTCCAAGTCTGACTTTTGGAGTCTCTTTACAATAAAGCTCTATGTAATCAACTTGATCATGATGAATATTGCTTGGTGTGCCTCGTGCTTTACTTACTACATGGTTGGCTTTTATATCAAGTATATACCAGGTGATGTCTTTCAAAACGTCATAATATCTTCGATCTCAGAATCAATGGCATGCTCTAATTTATACAAATGTATTTTAAGATGCTTGATATCAGGATTCATAGCTTTGGTAATCGGCACTAAGAATACTCTGATTATGTGCTTCACAATTGGAGGGGTGTTTGGCTTAGCTCTTGCCTTCATAGATCCCAAGTATGATTATCTTATTCTGCTTTGCTTGCTTTTGTCAAAGTTCGGAGTGTCCAGCTCTCTAAGTCTTTGCTTCCTCGTGACCTCAGAGTATTTCCCTATTATCTCTCATTAAAATTATAAGGTTAATTTTTTTTATCTACAGTGCCTCTGTGTTCGGAGCTTGCAGCTTATTCGCAAGAGTGGTGTCTATCTTTGCTCCTCTGATAGCAGAGATTAATCCTCCCCTCCCTATGATAATCTACGGAGTGTTTTGCTTCATGAGTGTTCTAGGAACTACCTTCCTGGCTAAGGATAAGAAAGCACAAGCAGCTATTGATGAGGCCCTACTGCAAGCTAGTCCGTTAAACAAGACAGCCACTAATCGCAACTAAAACTGATTTGAGGAGAGATATATAATTGCTTTTTGTATGTGAATAAACTGTGAATTAATCTGAAATATTATGGGTTTAAATTTCGTAAATTAACAGCTCTTAAATTAAATATCAACTTTATATAAATAGCCGGTAAAATATGAACCGCAAAAATTAATCTTCTCACAACTTGCTTGACAAGGATTTCAGATTCACTCTGATCGAATCTCAAGATGTTCAGTCACTTAAAGATCATCTTTTGGAAAAAGATCAATAACTTATTGAAGGAAGAGACCCTGATAATGAAGAAATATTTTAGAATTAGAGAGATGCTCTTGCTGCAGACGAGGATGAAATGGTAAATCGAAAAGAGGTCAAGATCTATGACTATGAGCAACTTCTAGATAGAGTTGGAGGATTTGGTAAGCAAAAAGTTTTAAGTATCAGGTTTAATGAGTTGTTGTAGGAAAATTCTAGTTCAAAGCAATATTCATGACTATAGTGTCCTTTATAACTGAGGGCTGTCTAGTCTACTCTTTCTCATTCCTAACTCTGATGCCAGATTACATGTGTAATGATGGTGAAGGCGAAGGAGTCTATCATTGCAACAGGATGTAGACTTGTGATTATGTAAATTAAGAGATGCTCATAGATCAAGAAATCTAAAGTTAATAAGGATGGTCAATAAACTGGCAGAATTAAACAAGCTTATTCAACTTAGTTGAAGAGTTAAATCTTAGATGCGCAGAAAACTGGGAGATAGGATTCTTGGGATCCCTAATAATTTTATACTCCGCTGATTTTTATATCAAAATTAGGATCATGCTATTTTATGGGAGCAGTTTTTGGAAATCTATTCTTATCGCGTTTAGGAGATACGATAGGAAGAATTCAAATGATGAGAATCGGAGTGACCCTATCACTCCTGCTCTATACTTTCTTCCTTTTTGTAAGCACGAGCATTTATGTGAACTACATACTGATGTTGCTGTTTGGGAGTCTCACCAGCTTCCGAGTAAGCATCAGCTATCTCTATGGCCAAGAGATTGTTAAGTCTACTCAATCGAACTTAATTGGAAGCCTCTACAATATTATTGACTCCCTCTCAATCAATATATTTTGAACTTATTGTAAATAAACTAAGATTTAAATCTTAAATGATCATAGCCTCTCTTTACTATAAATTCATCTCTAACAATTACATCGGCATCCACATGTTTTTCTTCTTCCTTATTCTTGCTTCAACTATGATTAGTTACTCTCTCCCAGAATCACCCAAGTTTCTGATATCAACCAAGAAATACAAGTAGGCAAGATCAGCGTTAAATAAAATAGCACTTACTAACGGGCGCAAGATGCTTGATGGTTAATGCGAATTACTAAAAGACGAAGTTCTCATGAATAAGAAGAGAAGACTCAGACAAATCTAAGTTTAGAATCTAAGGAAGATGTCTTAGCAGCTTTCTATTGATCATGTAAATAGAACTCTAGATTCTCTTCAATCTCAATATCCAGGCTAACACTCGATCTACAATCTGATATAGAATAGAGTGTACTGACTCAACTTGGTTTTAATGAGCATCACTTGGGCTTCTTCTACCTTCACTTACTACATGGTGGGCTTTTACATAAAGTATATACCTGGAGATATTTTCAACATGGTTATTGTGTCATGCCTAGCTGAATTATTTGCGTGCCTGATTAGTGGCATACTTTCAAGCAGATTAGGAACAAAGAAATGCCTCTTCAGCTCTTTCTTATTGGGAGGACTTTTTGGGATATCGATCATCTTTATTTCTCCTCAAAATAGAGTTCTTATCTCTTTATGCCTTCTGCTCACTAAGTTTGGAGTTTCAAGTGCCTTCAATCTATTCAAAAAATGTAAAGTAATATAATCTATGCTTCCTGGTTACTGCAGAATACTTTCCAACTGCTTATTCTTCTACAGTTTTTGGAGCATGCAATAAAAATTCTTTAATGCGTTAGAATGAGTATACTTTAGATTAATTATGAATGTATTTGCCCGAATAATGTCAATATTTGCTCCTTTAATTGCAGAAGTCCCAGCCCCTGTTCCGATGATTGTCTATGCATGCTTTTGCTTCATGAGTATGCTAGGAACCACACTCTTAGTGAAACATGAAGATGCAGATAATAAGATTGACGATATAAATATTTCAAATTAATAATTTTTGAATTGATTTGGAATTATGTTTTACTTAGCAAGAGCTCTTATCCAAATAAGAGGGAAAGAGACTTTGACTATGAATTTGATTGATGATCTATAGCTAAAATCTACATTTCATTTTGCATCTATTCACTTCTCTATTCTTCTTAACTTTTGTAACATTTAGATTAGATATTGTTCACTTTTATCATTTGTATTATTTATTTCAAGTATATTTCAAAGGAGTGGCTGTATCTGTACTATTTTTTCTTGACTATTGCATTCATGCCCTTCGTGATAAGTTTGTTCATGCCTGAGTCTCCCAAATTCCTAATCCAAAAAAGAAGGATCCTCTTAGCGAGATAGTCCTTCATATATTTATTTACAACTTCAACTAGATAGCCAGGATAAATGGAGTGGAGCAATTCAATTAAATACTCATATTGATTAATTGAGAGAAAACGAGAGACTACTTCAAGAAAGGTACAGTTACAGCTTTAGCTAATCAAACCTGGAATCTACAGCAGCGCAAATTAAATACTGTAAAGATGTGGGCAAGCAAAATCAATCAGTCAACTAAATTAACTTGGTCGCATCTCCAAACTATTCATTATAAAAATGGATGTAGTTTGTTGAGCATACTCAGACAGAAAAAGTACACTATCAACTATGTTACTCTACTGCTTGCGTGGTCTGCAAGCTCCTACGCCTACTACATGATTGGTTTCTATCTTAAATACATTCCAGGAGACATTTACGTTTCAAATTTAATTTCTGTAAAAAATAAATGCAGCTTTCATTACTAATTTAATATCATTAAATTCAAATCAAATATAATTATATTAGGTAAGAATCACTTAAATTACCTATAGGTTAAAATGATTTAGAAGGAACTATAAAAAAGATTGCAGATTAAAAATATTGATTTGACTCTTAGCTTAATTGCTATTAATTCTTTATTTGCATAATATTTTAATAAATTCTCTGCTATTTTGATATGAAATATATTTGAATGAGGGAGTAAGATTGATAGGGTGTTAATTGAATAAGAGATTTCTGCTCAATACATATTAAAGAAGTGAAATTAAACAGCGAGGGCATTTAAATCAATGGAGCTAGAGGGCAATAATCTTAATGAAGGGCTCATCAAGAATC
>JAJKFJ010009651.1:0-14399 GCA_027382625.1 Tetmemena sp. SeJ-2015 | reverse complement strand
TAAAATTTAGCATGATTATAAGTATTAATAAAGAAATTAATTATACACAACTTATTTTCACTTTCTTATCATATTATGGGGTTTTGGGGTTTTGACTCTCAGGTTCAAAAAATTCAAAATCGAACTGCATTTTCTTAGTTTCATCACCCCCATTCCCGTATAAGCTTCTTTCATATTCCAATTGCTAAAGCATCTCGTGACTGTAGTTAGGATGAGTAGGTGGAGTGTAGTTTTGATGAATGGCTTGGCTACTGAAGTTCAGAGGTGGATAGTACTGAGGGAACTGCTAGTTTTGTTGTTGCAGGGGCTTAAAATAATTGTAAGAAAATTATGAAAAGCTGCTTGAATTGATTTGAAGGCACTGTGAATACCATGTTGCGATCGAAGTGACTACTGCTCTCTATAATCTGATCCCTTTTGCCAGAGCTGCTGTCGGTAATCTAATTTTAGGAATTGAACTTAGTGTGCAATAGAAAAGAGTAAAATGCTACTTAATTAAGTGCATGGACTTGCTTTGGGCAGAGTAGTCTTGGAGGTTAAATTTAATTTTTAGGGAATTATAATGATAAAAATTAAAGAGAGATCAGGGTAGAACTGATTATCTTCTGAATAGATCTCCTCAGGGATATCTTCCTCGTAGTCATTATCATATTTTCGGTCAATTGAAAGCCTATTGATCTAGTATACTAAGTTATCTTCATTCTCAAATTAAAAATAAATGGGGTCAATTCAATTCATCTAAATAAGAATTATAATGATCATGATAAATTCACATGAAAAAATAGACAGTTTAATTTTGATTCTGGAGATGAGGGGAGTTAAACTTAAACTTATCTTGCGCACTCTTTGCATTAAATCCTTAAAAGTTATTAGCCTTGATAGTGAATTCATTCGGTTAGTATGCAGGCAAGCCATTTATGTTGCACAAATAGAATAAAAAGTGACCTAAGAAAACCAAATAAAATTTATAATTCCTTTTATAGTCTAGTTATTATTATGTTATTGTAGTGGGGTGTATTTTTAGAATTTTAAAAGCCCGCTCCATCAAATTTGGAAGGATATCCTCTCAGATTAAAAACATGAATTTGATTGTTTGATTTTAAAGATTAAGATTGTTTTAGCCATTTACTTGAATATCTTCATCCAACCTAATTTCCTCAATCTCATCTATAGGAATATAGAATAGGATTGTTTTAATGATTGATTTTATGAAATCTAGCAGATCATTAGCAGTAGTGAGCTATCCAATAGAGCCAATTTGACCGTTTCTCCCAAGTGGTTAAGTTTCCTATTTTTTGGCTGATCTTCCTTAAGATTTAACATTAAACGATTCAAATGAGAAGAGAAAAAATATTTCTTCTTTTTTAAGATTAAGCGAAGAAGTTCTTATTAAAGGCTTCTATGACGGAGGAGGAATTCTGATCAAGTTTCAGCATCTAGAAAACATTTTGCCGCATCTAGATGAACTTCCGCATCTCTGCAACCACAATGTCACAAAGTGCGCGTGCCAACTTTGGTTACAATTGTTCAATGCGCGTTATCTCTGTAAGAAATTCAGAGAACAAAAATGGGAAAACATTTTTCAATTAGAAAAGCTAATTGAGAGAAGCTCATCTTTTGAAATCTATCTACCTCGAAGTATCCATATACAAATGATTTCTCGATCACAGGATTAGCACTGAAGATATTGAAGTCCTTAATGACTTCACCCAAGAGTTGACTGTGTAATCTTGAATTATGTATCTCCCGTTGCAGCTGATGCGAGGGCGGCTGCTCGTGCTGGTTGTCTCTTATATATAAGAGAGGTGGTTTTTGACTGGGATCCATATATATATATATAATCAATTCCAACTAATTTTCCTTTATTTCTTATCGAATACATTATTTTAAATGCCTAAGTATGTGAAGGGTTATTAAAAATTCTATTTTTAGGAGATCTAATTGTTGATGTGATAGCGATACTGGAAGAAAAATGAGACCACTGTTATAAGAGCAACAGTTGATAGGAAGAAAATGAACTCCCACTTTCCGAAATACGAATTTTTATCTAACTTTCATGCAATTGTAAAATTAGCTGCTTGAGCTCCTATTATAAAGTCTGTAACCTTTTTTTCGAGAGAGATATACAGATCATAACTAAGCAAGAGAGGGTGCGATCCATCCAAGTTTAAAAATATTTCTTATTCTGAGAATAAAACTGTCTCAACACAGCATACAATAGCACAAATCTTGTTAGAAAACTAATGTCATTTGCACCTTTCTAGAGAAGATATAAATTCCAAAGTAGATGTAGAACATTTCAATAAATTCCCACATCAGTCCAAACGAATAATAAACTTTATTCCTATGATTTAATTGGCTCTTCAAAGTTCATATCACAGAGTAGGTTTATCCTTAAAGAGTAGGGTGTCTTATTTTCTTCAGCTGTATATATTTAATTCTTGAGCAGCTGAATTCTCATAGATTACTTGCACTCCTAAACTTTTCTCATCCTCACTTATGAAATCTACAAAGGAGGATTGAAGCAGCTCCTTGAACAGGCCCTTATTATTGTCTTGTGTGAAATGAACACAGCTGTCGTCTGGGCGAGTGAGATGAGCATAGTCACGCATCCCATCTCTGCACACATCCAATGGATTTAGAAATGAAAGATATTTTATCATTATAATTTTTGCATCTTCAAAACTCTATTTGTCTTTTTCCAAGTTATAGTACTTATGATCAAGCTGTACTCTGCAATAGTCATCCAAGAACACTCTTTCGCATTTCAAGTATGAGATGCAGAAAGCAGCTGAAACTATAATCGCTTGTTGAAGCCTCCTTGATCTCATTTTATAAGTTTCTGTTTATTTTTAATAGACAGAGGATTTAAAATTTTATTCGTTAAGTTTGTTCTTTATGATTAATAGGGAAGATTATGATGAAAATCGAAGTAAATAAATTACATATCTTTGTGTAAAGAAACTAATTATTTATTTATTTAGCCCAAGGGTCTAATCTCTCTATAGAGTTAAATTCGTAATCTGAAATACCTCAAGACCTAAAACGACAAAATCGCTAACGCCAAGTATGACTAGACTTTCTAAAATGCAAAAGGGAGAGACCTTTGAGGGCACAAAATAAATGAGGTATTTTTAACAAATTAAATTAAAAGAGGGCAGAGTGACTATTGATTTCTACCTATGCGATAAAGAGAAGGGAGATTTGTTCCTGGACTTCCAAGCAAATACAAATCATGCTATATGTTTGAAACAGCACACAACCATTGACTGACTTACTAATCAATGGTACCAAAATTCGACAAAAGAAAAAGGACTTTTTTTATTGTAAGATTTATAAAATATGTCCTGTAATTTCAAAGCACAGAATAAACCTTCCATCGTACAACTTGAATGTGAATCAGATGAACAGAGTCTCAGTTAGATTCACCAACAAGTATGTCTCCAACTCTGCAGTATCAAAGAAAGATCAAAAACATTCAATTTTTACAACCCTTCTTTTGCCACAGATGGTTCCCATGCTTTGACCAGCCTAGCTTGAGAGCACCCCTCAAATTGTCTGTAGTAACTCCGGATAAAAAGTGGGAGGTGATTGCAAATGATAGCATCAAGTAGACTCTTTCACTCGAAAGCACCATTGCCAAGTCAATTATTGAGCAGGAACACTTGCTTGGAGCACTTGAGTGTTCATTTAAACACTTCATATTTGTCAATTGAGCGTTTACAGATAGATGAGACATAGGGCGAGTTGATATTGTTCGAGGCAACACCTGCTATAAGCACCTACATCTACGCTATGGCGGCAGGGCCGTATGTGACTTTCACCAACCAAAGCGGTTTCCATGTACCTATGAAGATCTACTGCAGGAAGTCTAAAGTCTAATTCGCAGATCTCTAAAATAACTTAAAATTTGAGTGCACTCTCCTTTTATCTTTTCTTTAATAGATGTTAACGAGAGATTTAAGACCTTGGAGATTGCAGTTCGCTTTTTCGAGGATTTCTTCCAAACCCCATTCCCTTTCAAGAAATATGACCAGGTGTTTATCCCTGAGTTCCGTATTTCAGGCATGGAGAACCCAGGCTGTATCATGATGAGAGACTCCTTCATGAGAGCCAATGACGAAAAGTCCTTCTTTGAATTCCAAATGTGGTATAAGGTCTCCGTTCACGAGCTCTCTCACATTTATAATAGAGAGATATTTAAACTTTAAATTATTTTGTACATGTGGTTTGGAGATTTAGTGACTATGAGATGGTGGAACGACCTCTGGCTAAAGGAAAGTTTCGCAGAATCAAATTTAATACTTCTATAAATCTTAGAGAATACTCAGCTTGCATTTGCTTAACTGAGTGCGAAGAATTCAGCTATGTGAAAGGTTCTCAGCAAATTGCTCTCCATTTAAAATATGAGTTAAGAATATTCGTATTCTTATTATTTCTTGACTGAGGCTCTGAATGAGGATACCCGCTCAACTACACATCCAGTGCAAGTGACTGTGAACCACACCCACGATGCAATCAATGCCTATGATAAGATTTGCTACCGTAAGGGTGCTTGCTTCTTACTGTAGATGGACCATTTCCTTGGCAGAGAGGTCATGCGTGATGGCATCAAAATCTACTTTGACAAGCACATTTAAATCAAACTGGATACTCTCTACAACTAAGAATATAATTGGATGCACCAATTCTAGATTACAACACTAACTGACTTCATAGAATCACTGCAGATCGCTTTGACCAAGAGAGAACAGGATTTCAACCTTCAAGAGTGGACTGATTCCTGGCTCACCAAGTCTGGTGTCAATCAAAAGCCTGCTAAGTTTTAAAATGAGCTATCAATATTTAGATTGAATGAGCTTGTGGCTGAGATCGAGAAAAGAGCAGGCAGATTGGCTTATACCATCCATATCAATTAGAGTTTCCCAAGACATGGAGACTAGATCTACCACGAACAGCTCATTGATTCAATCGGATTATATTTCTCTTCTTCTTGTAGATTGATGTGGCTGTGTTCGACAAGGACTGCAATGAGAAGATCTACCCAGACATAAGAGTGGTCCCAGATGCTCAGTCCCGTGATGTGGTTTCAGGCCTGGAGAAACAACCAGCTGCTATACTTCTAAACGCTAACAACAAGGGCTATGCGAGAGTGGTACTCGACCCAGAGTCTCTCAAATTCTTCCTGGCCAATCTATCCAAAGTGAAGAGTGATCAGAGCAGAAGCTACATTTGGAGAATCCTCTGCGACAACCAATATGAATGACATATTGAATGAGAATAAGGTTTTACTTACTTGTTGACAACCTAAAGATAAACGTGGTGAAGCCAGCTGAGTTTATTAAGTGCATCGAAGATCATTTCTTGCAAGAGACTGAAGAGTACACCATGACCACCACCCTTACTACTCTACAGTTACTAATTTACCTCAATAATGTCTTTGAGACTTGCATCTTTTTAAAGTATGTTCTGAAGTACCTCACCTCTGCTTCAAGGCGCTCTATTGTAGCTGCCTCCCTGCAGAAGATGTTCATGACTAAGCTTGACACTAACTGTCCCACTCAGTCCTTAGAGGTCCTACTACTCTAAGAAATGCTGGCTCTCATGATCTACATCCCTCAAGGCGACAATGTTTCAAATGGAATATCAGAGCTGGTGCTCAAGTGGCTGAGAGAGGGTGAGATCAAACTCCCCAAGAAGAGAATCTCTCTCAAGAAGGAACAGAGATATCAACTGCTAAGTAATATAGACTATAGTAATGTATATTACTTGTGCTAAAGCTGATCTTCATCAACCCATCTATTGACCTCGAGTACAAGCAGGAATTGCTGGAAAAGGAGAAGCAAGTTGATTTCTCAGACATGGACGTTCTTGAGGAGTTTGGTTGTACAGCCTCATTCAATAACTTATCAAAGTCTTCTATTGGATTCATAATGGTCATTTAGATTGCCTGACTCGCAAACTAAACTAGATCTGTGGAATAAGTACGTCAACGGAAATGTCTTCAATATAAAGAGAAGTTATAAACGAATGTTAGGTCACCTTATTAAAATATCAAGGGATTGGAGGCTTCCTCTCGCTACCTGTATGACTTTAACAATCAAGCCTTGTGTGAGGAAATAGCAGACCTCTTCTATGAACAACTAGAGAGTGTGTTTGCCATGCATCACAGAGACTATGCAAATCAGTTCTTCCTCTATAATGAACGTTGTCTAAAGTTCAAGTATATAAACTTATTATAGCTTACCCCAACTTTCCTCTGCAGAGAGAGCGACCTTGAGAAACTGAGAGCCATCTTAGAGAGACAAAAGGACTCAGAGAACACTCACTTCCTATAGCTACTCAGAAACGAGATAGAGCAGTTTGAGATGAGTCTATCTATTCTTAAGTGAAATAAAACACTCTACACTAAGCCAATAACCTAAGCAAGTATTTTATTTAAGATCTATAACTTTTCTTCTTCTATAAGAGAATGTGATTAAGAAATTGATGAAAGTAGACTAATTAAATTCTCTATAGATAGTTGCTTTAAGCTCTCAAGCCCTTGTGATTCTGTAGAGCTGCACTAGAGCCTCTTTCTTGACGTTTTTAAGAGGGTCGTTGGCCTTTTTATTGGCTTGTAGACTTGTCTTATCTATGAGCTCTGCTTTAAGATTGAACTACTGAGCGAGTTAGAAGACTCTCTTCTGATCCTGTAGTCCAAGAATGTGAGCAAGGTCGCTATAAATGAGCAGCATTTCTCCTTTCTAGGAAAGATGAACGTCTAAAGAAAAATGTTAAGGAGAAATGGGTAATATATTACTGGCAAAGTTAAGAGAGGAGATCAGGAAACCTTCCTTAGGATCGTAAACTCCGTTGTCGAGAGGACTTGAGTCGACTATATGCTCTGCTGGTATCCAAGGTGGGTTGCAAGTTATCAGGTCGTATTTCAGAGGCAGCCTACACATATAGTTAAGAGAAGCGTTGAAAAACTTACTAGAGTTCAGTGCAGATTTCTTTGAAGAATTCACTGCGCTATTAGCTGACTTCGCCAGTTGTGGAGTAATAGAACTCTTGCAGATCGATTTCCACTCCCTTGAATTTGTCCATGGTAATGCCGAAGATAGAGGAGTTCTACCTTGCAGCCTCCACGCAGTTCTCCTCTTTGTCAAAGGCATATACTTTCCCTTAGAAGTTGCCTACCTCTTTCGCAAGGATGGGAAGGATACCAGTTCCACACCCTAGGTCAGCCATAGTTCTATACTGTTAAAATACGCTTTGTGCTTGTTTGAGGTAGTTAGAGAAGAGGTCTAAGTAGTCTTAAGAGGTGGGAGCGAATACTCCATATTAGGGGTATATCAGTCTGTCTGAGAGGCTTCTAATTTTGATGCCTTGAGTGCGCATACTCTCAAATGAGAGAAGTCCTTCTAGGAAGGGGAAAGGTACGAAGTAGTCTGGCCTATCGAAGCTTCCCAGAGCAAAATCCTATTCCATGTCTTTTAAGATGCTCTTCATGTCGACCACTTCTGGGCGACCCTTGGGATTTAACTCCACCTTTCCATCTCTCAAAGCCAAGTAGCCCATTCGAGAAAGACTTTGCTTTATGTTCATCTTCACCATCCTGTTCACATTCACCTATTACGAAAAAAGACTTCCATAATTGAACATTATATTTTTATTAAGTTGAATAATTTGGATTGAAGATCTAGTTAGGGAGTTGGCATTTTTCAAAGACAGTATCCTTATATGGATTAGCATCATAGTTCTTCTTCTTAGGATTTCCATAGAAGCTTTCACTGACGTTGCGTTTCATAGAAGTATAAAGGGACTGTGCATTTATGTAGTGGCCCTTGGGTTCGAACAAGAAGAACATATTAAAAAGACTTCCTTCTTAGATCTACTCTATTTTTAATATTGGGGTTGGAGTGCATCTTCTTAACTAGATCAACTGCCTTAGTGTTATCCCCAATCATATGGACTTGCCTGTAGTCGATATCCTTCTTGGCCTTAATCATGGGTTTGATATTGAGCAGCTCTCCATACTCAGTCACCATAATCATGGGTTTCCTCCTCTTATCAGCTGACTAAATGGCTTGCTACTTCTTCTTCTCTGCGCTCTTCTTGCTTTCTTGTTTGCTCTGCTTAAATGTGCTTGAGCTGAAATTGGAGTGGGCATTTTCTGCTTCTTCTGTTTCTACTACTTGTTAAGTATCAGTGTGTTGAATAGGCTTGGTTGCTTTAGCAGTTGAGAAATGGGAGGTTGGGACTCTGCTGATTACTAAAAAGGGCATGGTGGCGATGTCGCTGCACTAATGTTTTAAAAGCAGACTCTGGAAAGCTCTTTTCATCATGTTTATTTGTGAGTATAATAATTACACCCATCGCTCATTCACATTCTTAAGACCTGCTAATCTATAAAAGACCCCTTCCCACACCTGATATCAAATGAAGTTAATTGAAAGAAATAACCAAGAACTTAAGAAAGATAGGAAATTTCAAATAGCAGTCAAATCAATTCAAAATAGTAGTAGAGTTACAAAAGCTCGAAAGAGGGTGGGATATATAGAGATAGGATGTTGCTCAAAGATTAAACTGGTCCTCCTTTATGATGAACTCCCTGAACTCCTCATAGGAGATCTTGCTGTTCTTGTCCTGGTCACAGTAGTCCACAATCATCTGGATGTACACGTCGGGCAGACCTTGGTCCTTGAAGATCTCCACCAGGTCGTCCAGCTCCACCTCATCGTTGCCCTCAGAGTCCAGTGCGTTGAACATCTGCCTCAGTACCTTCTCCTAGTCCTGCTGGATTAGGTTGAACACTATGGCTGAGTTGATGAACTCGTGCAACTCCATGCTCTGGCCCTTCTTGATGATGCTCTTGGTAATCTCCCTGATGTTCTCTCCGTTCTGGACCTGCTGGAAGCGAACCATAGCTTGCTCAAACTCGTCAGAGGTAAGAATACCATCGCCGTCCACATCCATCATGCGAAACATCTCAGTGAACATGTCCTTATCCTCAGCTGTTGCGAGCACGTTGGCGAAGTAGGAGAAGAGTGCTTTCTTGATCTTCTTGGCCTTGAAAGCCAGGAAGGCCGCGTTGTACTAGACGTTCTTGTTGACCTTGCGGAGGTCAGAGAGCACCTTACGCTTGTAGTTCTTGCTGTTCTCACTCACCCACTTGTTCACCATCACGTCACGTGCTGTCACCCTCTTTCTTGGCTTCACCTCCACCATTCACAATAATATGAATAGAAGCTATACTGATAAGATAAACTTGATTTTCAATTTTCTTGACCAGTTCAGGGACAATGTTGGAGAAGTTAAGGAACTCATCTGAGTTAAAGTCTATGAGTTCATCCCTAGGCACAAACTTGAACTTCTCAATTAGCTTATCCTTCAAGTTTTAGCGGGAGACCTCGTTATCAAAGTAGCCAAGGGGGTGGCGCTGAGTGATGAGCATGTACATAATAAGGCCTAGTGACCAGATGTCCACCTTTTCTGAGTATGCTTCACCCATGAGCATCTCAGGTGCCATGTAAAGGTAGGAGCCGTTTATGCCAGTGAGGGTCTCACTGTCGGTCTTCTTCTTGACTGTGAGGAAGGAGGTGAGCTTGAGGGAGCGGAAGTCGTTCTCCTTCTCGAAGCCTATGTTCTCCGGTTTGAGATCCCTGTGGACGTAGCCCTTCTGGTGCATGAAGTGTAAGACCGCAGCCAACTAGAAGATGATTGCACCTATCTCCTCATTAGTCAACCTCAGATCGTTGGTTATGCAGTTGTTTACTAGATCGAGTAGAGTGCCTCCTTGCAACTCCTCATATACCAGGTACAGTTTGTCTTTGTCCTCGTACATCTCAATTGGAGAGTGGATGTTAATATGACTCTAGAAAAAGGTTATGAGCTCAGGAGCTTAACAGTAACAGATCGGGCAATGTATCAATCAGCCAAGAGTTTAAATCTAAGTAATTCTTCAACTTACAATAGTGTTGACGAAGTTGACTTCGTTCATGGTGAGTTAGCGAATGACCTTATTAAGATGGAACTTGCGGCACTCCTTGACCAGGTATGTCTTTTGCTTCTTGGAGTTAACTGCTTTCGCTCTCCTTATGTTAAAGTACTGCATGTCCAGACTCTCACACAATATTTACACAACTAGACATTCCCTTATTTCTCAGACTGTGTTTCTCGTCTTTGCGTTTAGCATGCACGAACTTGTAGAAGTTGAAGAAGTCTCTCTTACGGGGGATCAAGTTGACCTCCTTCTTCTCGTTCTCTATCTTGTTCTCGAAGTCCAGAATCTGTTTGGAGCCTGAGTGCTTGCCCAAGCCTGGCCCATTAGTTTTGTCCCTCTCCACGCATGACAAGTTACCCATCGATTATAAGTTTATTTATTTTTGCACTTCCTCTATAATATCACCAAATCATTCTCTTCCATTTCCATGTTTAAAATTAACATCCAAGTCTCTTAAAGATGATTAAGAAAATAAGGATTAGATGATAATATTGTAAATAAGTGATAAGATTTTAAAGACGCGATTGTATTGGCTCAATTCCAACAACCAATATAAAATACTCCTACTCCTAGTCCAAGTGAATATAATAATTCTAGAATGGAGTCAAACTAAAAATTAACCTGCTCCCGCCAACTCTATAAATATAAGCACAATCTTAACTCCTCCTCATCTTTATTGAGTAGGAGGCTTATAACTATACTTTGCATGACTCTTCTAGTCCTTTCATGGAAGGGACATGCGTAAAATAAAAATTTAGAAGAAATTTATTGACACTTATAATTAGTAAAACTCTTAAGACCAAGGTGAGAATAAAAGTTTCTAATTACTCTTTATAGTGGATGCGGATGACTAGTGGTTCTCTCAAGCCAAATAATTGTAGTTCAAGTTGCAAATGGGCTCAAAAGACTTGATCCGACCTCAGTCTGACCAAATCTCCATTACTCAAACCTAACTAGTAAAGCCAAAAATGAAATAAATATGTCAATTATTAATTGTTCATTAAGAGTTTACCTTCGCTGGAACTTTAATTGATTAGCGCTTCCCAAGAGTAATCAGCTATAGAACTTGATGCGAGCAAGTATCTGTGAATGTTCCAAAAGAAAACTCAAAGCTACCTTCAGATAAGTGATTACCCTACTATCACTTTTCAATAGCACTAGGGGCTGCTTGCTGATCTGGAATTTACAATAGCCTTTCCAGACAACATTTATGCCAACTCAAAAACTAATAATCATTCTCAATTTTTTTTAAAATTAACTCGAGTATCAGGCTTAAGTTCGGACTTAGCAGGCAAGACACTCCCGTAGCTCAAATGAAGTACTACTCACAAATGATAGTCTCAAAGTCCTTTGACTTCTCAATGAATACAGATTAGAGAAAACTCCTCTCGCAGACTGATTCCCTAGACCTTAATTTCAGACAGAACATGTTCCTAATTTACGATGAGAGCTACCAACCGATTTCCCTAGCAGACAAGTATATCAGCGTCAATGTTTAAATGAAATTTTATATTCTCGTTTTAGAATGTATCTGCACCAAGCATAGATTCTATTTACCAAGATACAGGGATTAATTCTTAAGGAGATCAAGAGATTCAAGATTTAAAATGCGTGCTAGAAAGAAAGCCAATGGACTTGAAAGCAGAAAGTATTTTCATTCAAGACTCAATTACAGTGATAACACACCAACCTTCAGTTGTTTAAGTTTTACAAATTAGAATTTTTGTGAAGGGCACTTAAAGAAGAGAGTACGATAGCTATTTCTACGAGTGCAGGTTCCTTCAAACTCCAGAACTCATGAATTAGCTCTCCTAAAAAGTGGGGCAGCTAGATTTAAGACCCTTTACTTTGAAAGTTGTAGAAGACACATTCGATCTGATTGCTCTCACGGGTTTCATGATGAGAAAGCCTCAACTTGTAGATAACTACTCTGGTTTGATCGATGTTTTCTAACCTCAAAGCGACACTTCTACTAATAGCTTTCAACTTTAGTTTACAGAAAACTTCTTCACCTTCAGTAAAGAAGTAGAGTGCCTACTTCTTGAGGACACTACTGGCCATTTTCAAATCCTTGAGGGAAATTTCCAGAGAGACACTTTAACTTGCTTCTATAACAACTCACTTCAAGGTCCAAAGACATTTAGAATACTTATAAACTTCAATCCATCCTCACAGGTGAATAAAATCTGGGTACCCTATCAATATATAACTTACTTTAACTTTTTATCAGAATGCTGAAGTAAATGTAGTTGTGGTCTAATCTAGTTCAATAACTAATTTAGAAGATTAGTCCTAGCTGATTATAATCCCCAGTCCTTAAAATCAAGATATCACTCTCCAAATGACTTTGGAGATTTTTACTAGAGCCTACCTCCCTGAAAATTTTACCCCAGCTCTTTCATTCTACACCTCATAAACTACTATTCCCCTTACTTACCAAAGTAAAAGCAAGCTTTGCTCAATTAAGAGACTCAGTCTCCCAGATGGTCTTATTCACAAGTACACTTGCACTTTCAATTACTTTATCAAGAGCTTATATCTAGAAAGTTTGATGTCTCAAAACGCTTTACAAAGTAGCACTATGAACTTTGCTATGGAAAGTCCTACAAATCGAGAAACCTACTTCAGTTTATCAAGCTAAGGCCAACCATCAGTAAATCAAATCCTCATTATCCAGAAGTTAAAGATCGAGAGCATCTCTAGAAACTTACTCATTTACGAGACAAACAAGAATTTGAGCGTCATTGTGAATACAGATTTCAACTAGAGTGACATTCAGAATATTTTCCAGAGAAATGAAATAGGATGCAGGCTTGCTCTTGTAAATGAGGAATTTGGTACTGATAATGCTTTTGTGAAATTCATCGATCTAGATGTTTAAACTTTCCAGTCAAACAGCAGCTTTACTTGCTCTCTAAATTCATCTCTTAGTATAGTCTTAGAAAATTTAGACGAGAGTTAAATTTTCAAGGCAGTGTTCTCAATCTATTCCTATAAGGCAATGAAAGACATCAGCTTTAATAGAATCCTTACTTATATTCTTAAGAGTGCTCCTGTGATAGAGAAGTTAGACAGGCGTATGGCTTTTGTAGGAGAAACGAGTGAAATTAATATTCAATTGGACAATTGGAGTTCTATACTCTCGTAATATGTGAAGTGCAGATTCACTTCCAAGCAATAGATTAAGTCCTATTAAAGCTCAGTCTTTACCTATGACTCTGTCATTATTCATAAGTATAAAAATACAACCTTTATCATTAGATTTTATGATGCAAATTTTAGAGTTGTGAATAAATCATAGAGAAAATATACGAATCTCAAGTTTGATTAAATTTAACTTTGTCGACATAAGCACTTCTCTGAGTCCTTTCAAAAGCAAGATACTTTTACGCATCGTAATAAGCCGCCTTCTGAAACTTAGCCTCGGCATCTAAACACTACTCTATAGCAAATTAGAGGGCCTCAACCCACTCTTCGACTCTTTCATTATCTTGACTCTCATTTTCCTTCATGTTAAAGTACTCCATGATCTCTGTCACTAGTGGCTTGCTCATCGCTAACTGCTAGTCTATTTAAGTCTCCTCTTCTTAGATGAGCAGACTCTCATCCTTATATTAGAGGTAATAAGTGTTTCGCTCCTTCTCCTAGTCTCTATTCTAAAGTGTTCTCCAGTATTTGGCTTCAGAGTCTTCGAGCCTCATCTGAGCAGATTCATACTCTTAGCAGATATTAATATGGGCTCTCTTAGCTTGCTCCTCATAATCTTTGAGCTCCTTCGCCTTCTTGATTAATCGTTCCTCATTTTACTTCTAGTTCAATACCAATCTCTCTTGAGTCTCATGAATTTCAGACTCTGCCTGGAGTAGAGCAGCTTTTTAATTCTCAAGTTCCGCTAGTAGCAGCTGCTTATTCCTTGACTGATTCCTTATTTCCTTCTTCTTGAAATCTACTTCTTTTATAATAAAATAAACTATTATATGTTGATATTTAATGCTTCTTTTCTAAGGTCAAAGCTAATAATCAAGATGAGTTAATGATAGTAAAGAATCTTAATGAGCACTTACTTGACTTTGATGGTGTCTTTGAGCTACATAAAAACTCGATCTACTTTCTCCTTGCCCTCCACCAAACTTTGATCCTCCTTCTGTTTATTCTTGAAGCCCATCTTTTCCCAAAAGCTCTCCTTCAGTCTAAACCCTAATTCTTAAAATGAAGTTTACTCTTCTCACGAATAACAGTTTAGGTTGTATTTGACCTGTAGTCAGATTAAAATGATGAAAAGAGGTTACTTACTTTCACTCTCCTCAGTGTGGATGATTCTAACTAGCTCTCCAAATATACGCTTCTACTCGCTCTTCTCTCTCACTCTGGCTTCTTGGGCAGATTCAGGTAGCTCATTGAACTGCGCTCT
>JAJKFJ010009634.1:0-14463 GCA_027382625.1 Tetmemena sp. SeJ-2015 | reverse complement strand
GGGCTGCACAAGCTATGGGGGTTCAAAACTAGCAGCATCAATACTTCAGAAGATTCAAGAAGGAGTAAGCATCTCAAGCCTAGAATGGAGAAAATGGAACCCAGAGTACTGATTCCTCTCTAAGAATTAGTATGGGAAGAGCAAGATAACAATTTCAACTCTGTGGTAATTTTTAAGCAAGTTTAAGAAAAGTAATATCCTTTGGATCTAGACTTTATAAAAGAAAATCCAACGTAGCTGCAGCTTCTCATCATATGGTAGAGCTTGAAGATCATCCCTCTCTAGGAATAAATGAAATCAATTCTGCATCTTCCATTGTTCAAAGGGAGAACAAAGCAAGAAGTGATTTAGAAGCTCAGAACAATCAAGAAATTCCAATAGTGAACGATCTAAATGCGTCTATTCAGTCTTCGAACATTGATGATAATAGTCAATTATTTGATTATCTTGTTTATGAAGAGCTTATAAAGAACTCGGACTGCGTGATATGCCTCTATCCTTTGAGACTCCTCCCCTCAGATTAGGGCGTCCCTCATTCTTCTTCTCACTCTTAAAATAGCCAAGATAATTAACAAGTCTCGAAGGGGTATATGTAAACGCCTTGCAACCATCGCTTCCACAAGCCTTGCCTTCTGTAATGGATGAATATGAAGATGGAATGTCCAACCTGCAGATAAAGACTGCCTAGGATAGAAGACTTCGACATCGACTTTGACTATTTAGGATCGGGGTCAGACTCTGACTTGGACTACGATATCGATCTCAACTAAAGAAGGTGATCAAGAATTTAGAATTGTAATTTTAACTACTTTTATTTCTTAAAATAATTCTAAAGTGACCTATTTAAATGAGATTTAGATAAATTTAATAATTAATTATTTCAGATTCATTAACATAACTTCAAGCAAATACAATGAGCACAGAATCACCCAGAGGGTCCCACTCTCCTAAGGAAAATAACCTACCTTAGAAGGCTAAGAGCAATTAGAGGAAAGAGAAGTTCATCCTCTTGCTTAAAGCATTTATCAAAGCCACAAAGGGGAGACAGCTCTACAACCAGATCCTCTTTAACTTGCTCTCAAATTAATTCAAATTATATCTTGTTCTTATTTATTGCCAGAGAAGATTTTGAATGGAGGTATTGAGCTAAGAAACAGCGACTTACAGTAGTAATATCCTCAGTCCTCCACTCTTCATCAAGGAGAAGGGCCTCGCTCCATCCTTAGTGAAACAGGTTAGAGCACAGCCACGTATAAGTTCTTCCCTGAGTTTGCAGGTCTCGGAGCCAAGAAAAGTTTTGACTAGAGTCTTGATCTGCAGGTAGACTTGGATATCGATCTTATCGAGATGTTGTTCTTCGATTAATTCTTGGGCGAAAATTTCATCCGCTGCTTCTTCAGGTACTATGCCAAGCTCTCTTTTTACATCAAAGATATCTTTGTAAATAGCAAATGTAGCTTCTAATAGAGCATTTAATAAATTGTAAGTACTTATCATCTCTAGTGCTTAATAATTATGTAGATTGAGATATTTGAGGAGGAGCAGCTGCAGAATCTTAAGGAAACCTCCCGCTCCATGTCTGAGTTCAAAGTGGAGGAAAAATCTCTATAAGATCGCATTTAACTTGTCCAGTAGTACTTGAGACTTCTTTAATTTATTTAGCATGTCATTTTTACTTCGAGTGTTGCTAAGACTGAGCCACTTTCCTTACGCCTTGGACAGCATAGACCCGCCAGCCTTACTTAGCAACAGCAATCTTAGGAATCATGGCTAGCTAGTACAGTTGAAGATGGCTCGAGTGCTAAATGTGCTTCCCCCTCAGATGTACCTGTACTCCAGACTCTTCAAACGAGTTTGTAATTGCCACTATTATATAGGATGCATTGAAAAATAAATACTCTATGAGCCTGAGTATGTGAGCCAAGTCAACACCAATCCTTTGAAGATTTTCAAAAACCTGGCTAACTTCTCCTCCAAAGTAGGCAGACATCATTCATAAATTATCTTTCATTTTAACTTTAATCTGTACTATGATACAGTATCAGACTGTTCTGAGGTATCTTGTGAAAGTTGTGCTTAGAAGTATCTAGTTGCTGATTAGAAATTCCTGCCTTGTTAAAAAGTAGAAGTCCTCTCTCTTTTGACTAAGAAGAACAAGTAGATTGGAATCATGAAGGGGCAGCTGACTAGTTTGGCTCATGACATCACAACTCTCTGGCTCATCGAACCTTTTGTGGGTTCTTTGGAGATTGGCGAAGTTATCAACTCAAAGATTTAAATCCCTATTTAACTAAATTTAACAACTTCGTAGGTTTCTTCTTCATGTGTCCCTAGCAGCAGTTGGTGAATGAGAGGTGTGTGTCTCCTCTTCTTGGTGCATTTGTGGCCTTTGACATCGTCAAAATTAATCCTTTCAATCAAATGCTTGGAAAAGACTCAGCTCTTGCCAATCTTTTCTACCAGGCTAATGATTATTCCTCAAATGCAAGTGCTACCAACTCAGTTGTTGGCACTAAGGTCAAGTTTAAACCTTATTTTAAATGATCTAAGTTGCTTTATTTTATAATTGTAATATAGAACATAATTTATAAAGGTAGTACCCCTAGAAAGGCAGTCGTTGTTGACGATGGATAACATCCTCCTTCATCAAAAGCAGACACAGCAAGCAACAGATCGCTTTATACCTAAGATGAACAGACTAGTTAGAATTTAAGCTATCAATTGAAGTACAATTTTTAAGTTGAAATTGCAAACAAGCGGCTATTTGAGAACAACCAGCCAAGAGTCTCTTCCACAAATTTCTCAGGTACTTACTCCATCTTCGACGCCCTCTATGATCTAGAAACCTTCAAAGATTATTGCTTAAATTTACTTTTAAATTACTGCAGTGACTATCTTAACTTTGAAATAGGAAGAGGAAGTGAAGAGACCAAGCGGTGGCGATCTGGAGTACTAAAAATACCAGAGGAAAATTCAGACTGATCCCTTATTTGGAGCAGACAAGCGCCGCTCTTTCAACTCTTCTGAAGCCACTGAAGAAACCTGCTTCCATCCTTATCCTAACAGAAACGCTGAAAATGAAATTTACTCAAACTTTAAGTGTAATAGTAAATGATTATATGAATTATTAAATTGGAAGCTAATCAAATATGAGCTAGAGCGAATACAAAGATGGATTAGTAATGAAGATGCTCCAACTAGATGAGCTAGATTCAAGCTTTAGCCGGGTTCACCTGTTAGTTGACAAAGTATTCCAAAATATGCGAGAGATGGCGCAAAATTCAAACATGTTTCATCTCAAACTGGCTATGCTTCTTAGTTGTTAATGAAATTATAGATGAAAATCATAGATTAGTTCGATAGTACAAATGAAAAACTCCCTAATGAAATATTTGGAGCATGAAGCCAAAGAGATTCATCCCAAGCTCTCGATGTGGACTTAGTAGGTTAAAGTTGAAAAGCCATTTGAAGACTAATCTGTGAGCAATCAATAGTGTGAGGACTATGACTACCTTGAAAAGCTCTCTGTCTATACCCCAGATCAGTTCCTAGCTCTAGAGGATGAAGAAGACACTCTTGACTCGCTATCTCAGTTTTCAACAAGAGACAACTTGAACATGCTAATTGTGAATGATGATTCATCCCACTTCAATTCCTTGGTGTCAACTCTAAGGGTAAAGGGCGTCAAGATTGCTGAGTTTCCAACCAGCTACGATTAATCGACTATCTTGCCATTCCTTCTTAAGAATGATCATTCGATTGTCTTATTCAGAAACCCCAAAAAGGACCTCATCAACTTGATCAAACTCATCATTAGGAAAGGCGCCCTCTACTTCAAGACACAGCATCAGCCCATCACAGTCAACCTCACCATCTCTCAATATAGTGATGTGATATCATAATTATATGATCTGGGTATTCATCGATTCTCTGATTCTCTTAGAGAAGCAGAAGACCACAGCCAAAGGAGTAAACAGGAAGGTGAAGACTTTAACAGAGCTAGTTAATACTCAGTATGGAACTGACTTTACTTCAATCTTTGATGTGTCGCTAGATCTGAGTGCGTACACCAACGTGGAGGTTCTTGGCTATGATTACCTCGCCTATACTGATAATTTGATGCTTGACAAGCTAGCTATGAACTTAGAGGGCCATACTCCAAAAATAGAGAGTGAGAAGCTATTCGAATTCAAGGAACTAAAGTGCTAATGCAAGAGGAGCTAGACTAAAGAGGCAGAGAAGGAATATCAAGCACGTCAGAGAGATCTCGAGGAGAGTAGTAATAACGGGTAGTCATCCTTCAGACTAAGTATTGGTGAGCACTTTATTCAGTACTACTATCTGAGTCAAAGGAAGTAGTCTGCGTAGAATGATGCCAACCAAGCTATTCTTTCCTACCAGAATGGGAAAGCTTCCAATGATAAAAACTGGATGACACTCAAAGATTTAGTAAGGGTCAAGAAGCTAGCTGACTCTCTTAATTTCTTGAGACTTTTCTTCCTTAAGAATCAAGATCAGCACATCAACGAGATCAAGATTGATCGTAACCTACTTAGCTAATCTGTATCCTCACATCAAGGAAACTTTTAGAATAAAATCTTAATTTGACTTCATGCTTTGTAGCAATTGAAACTTTGGACTTAAGCAGCATGGCTTAGAGATCATCGATAGCGTTCTTGCCATATTCTTCTTTGAATTGACTAGGCTCTTCAGATGTGGAAAGATTCCTGACAGTCCCAAACAGTTGCAATTTAGAATTTTCTACTTCTTCTCGCGCCTTAAGTTGTGCAAGACTTTCGATAAGCCATTTACTCCTCCTCCTACTTTAGGATCAAATCTTATGAATAATAAGTAGGATTAGATGTCATAAATGTTTCTCTTATGAAGTAGGGGAATCCTAATTCCAGTGATGTGAGGAGGCCTCGCGCATAGGATAGATTTGCTTAAAATCCTGGTTTGAGAACAAGTCTGGACGATCTTGAGCCTGAAAATGATGACAGCAATAAATAAAAGACGCCATTATAAACTTTGTATTTTGTTAAGCGAGGATGAGATCGAGGGGCTTTTGGAGTAAATGAGACTTGATATTCCGCAGGCGCAGATCCATGCTAGGAAAGATTATCAGTTATCATCAAGCCATCCACTGAAGGGTACCTCGGTAGAGGATGTAGTAGAACTATGTGCTAACTGTAGAACTTAGACTAAAGAAAACCTGAAGTTTAAGAATCTCTACAAAGGACTGATTGAGGAGGTAGTTAGGAGCATTTGCTGAATGAATTTTAGTTGCAAAATAAATCATCCATCTTAAGTTTAATTATTAAAGTTTAACATAGGAAAATTGCTTTCATTTTATTTTTCATGAGTGTAGATTGGGTATTAAAATTCTTAGAGAGAGATGATTTAAATGAGGTGATAGTTTTAACTTGTGAAAATTAGATATGAACTATTTAAATAATTTCTAATGAAGTTTGCTATGATGACTCTTTTGAGCTATTTCTCATTTTAATAATCCAAAGTAGCAGCACTCTAGATTACTTCACTTAATCAACCCATTGTTACTTCTTGGGGCTTATGAAATCAAGGCAACTTCTTTCTCTTCGCGCCTTTGATGTTTGAAGCCTCTTCTTGGATGCGTCGCATCATCTGCTGATCTTGATACTTTAAAGTCTAGATGTTTCCCGCCGCAGAGCTACTCTATTTTAGCAATTTATCGTATTGATAAATGTAGAAAATAATTTCTATTGCAACTACTGCTGCTGCTATTGCTACTGTATCTTCATCCTCAGGAACTAAGACTGAGGTTGAACAACTTTCTGAGCAAGAGATAGTGGCACGTTATTTATCTTAATCACAGTCGGCTGCTGCGAGTTGCTTTGGGGTGTAGACTTCTAAGGGGTCACCTAAACTCTGAATGAAAAGATAGAGATAGCAGTTTCTTTATCATCTTTAGTTTATCTTCTCTGCTGAGCGCTATTGAGCTGCAATCTTTACGGTCTCTTATTCTCCATCCACATACTTGTGGTCTATCTCATAATAAATAATTATTTTAATGATCTCTAGAAAGATGAATTGATCGAGCTGGGCTGAACTGCAGAGGCAGAGGGAGTGAGCTGCCTATTAGGGTGCAGCCAGTTTTTCTCTCCCTTCCCAGTGGAGCTTAAATTCATCTGGGAGTTGTTTCCACTCATCATTAGTTTAGAGTCTGGAGTCTTAGACCTATTTGAAAATCCTTGCTTGCTATTATTCAAAGAAGAATAAAGTAAAGTTTGATATAATTTCAGTTCCCTATAAAGTGTCTTAATAAAACATAGGAGAAGAATGAAAATATAGTTTAAGAAATTAAGAAATTGGGAATAAAACTTCAAATAAACATCGATTATGAAGAACAAAGAAGCATCTATCAGTCTTCTAAATTAAATAGAGTAATTTCATATTTTTGTCCAAGTTTAAATTAATATTTAATGATATTTAGATTCATGCTTTCAGTTTCAAAGTCCCGCTGTGATGATAAAAGCAAAAGTTATGCTTTAAATGATAAGGCCTAGCTGACTTAAGAGCTTTTGACTAAAGTTCTAGAGGTATTAACATTCTAAGCTAATAGTTTTTACTGCTCTTTCTGAAAGGAGTATATGCTTTAGCCAATGTGTTTCGGCTTCGGGGATATACTTTCCTTCGGCTATTTAGAGCTCCCACTCGTCACCTTATTCTCCTAAGAATTTTCTCTCGTCTTGCTAAATTAACTAGAAGACTTCGGCTTAAACTCATCTATTTGCAATGTCATCCTTCTGTGCTTCTATTGCATCACCTCAAGATTATTGTTCTAGCTGCCTGTTCCTACACCAGCCCCTGGAATTGCATTAATCCCTACCTTGTTTCCCTTTCCCCTTTATTCTCCTTCAAACATAGTGAGGGCGTCTCTTCTCAAGATAGTTTGCTTCTTTTCCTCCTCTAGATCGAAGAAGTCTTAGCACTTAGACTCGAAGTCTTCTGCTTCTCCTGAGCGCTTGCTGTGCTTTGAGCCTGATAAGAGAGGGAATTCAGACTTAGTGGCCCCTCCTACAGTTGCAGTGGCTGAGGGGTTACTCATTAGGTTTGGAGGATGAATGCTGAAGCTCTGATTTTACTATCCAGTCGATATTGAGTATTGATGAGAGTTGTTTACTGAGGTATTCAAATGTTATTAAAAAAAGATTCAAAAACTCTTAGTGTATTCTTAGTTCCCTGAATGAGATGGCTGATATTCTGTGGAGAAAAAGAGTCCTCCAAAGATTTGCGAGAAGTATCTGGCTTGGCCTCACTACGAGGCTAAAGCTAGCTACTATAAGCCGCATTATTTTGAGAAGAGGGATTTGCGCCACTGCTACTACCGTCCTATTAAGATTGCTATTTCTTGAACTTGCTGTTCACTGAGTTTATTATCAAGCCCTCGTTATTATGGAATGTTATAGTTGAAGGAGTCTGATTGGCATCACTCACCTTGTTAGTACTGCTCTCTGATTGCGTGACGTTAGTCATCCCGCCAGTGTTGCTTCTCTGGTGTGCTTGCCTCTGAGTTAGGGAATGTGGATTGGGCACATTTAGGTTGTTACCGAACTTTAAATACGAAAATGGAAAAAAATAGCATCCCTAACTGCTCTTGCAAAGGGTCTGTTTATCTCTTGTGCATGTTCAATTGATCAGATCCTTGTTTCATAAACTATGGCTCGAGGCCTACTCCAAAACTAAATTTTGCTTTCCCATCTCCGCCCGAAACAGTGGGCACTAAGTTTAGATTCTAGTAATTCTAGTTTATAGACTAATGATGTAAAAATGATGTACATAGATTTATAAAGATTTTCTATAACATTTAAAGATTGTTCGGATCCTAGTTAAGCGAGCCGAGTCTGCTAAACTGATTAGACTTGCCAGTGTTCTAGCTGTGATAAGTACTACTTCTTGAAGAATTAATCTATTCTGTGGACTAGTGCTTGAAATAAGGAGATGGGTATTCAGACTGGGTTCCTGTTTGCTATGAAACTAACGGAAAAAAATTAAGATATTTAATGCTGCTACTGAAGAGAGTATTACAAGAGAGTATTCCCCAAGTACACATTCTTCTATTCCTCAGAGCTTTTCTCTCCTTCTTAGGAAGTCTCATTCTTAATAAATATTTGAGGGGCAGTGGGATGTCCATCTGGTGCGGGTGGACTCACCGTAATTTCGTTTTGCAATTTTTGCACTGAGATATTGATATGCTTGGGACTGACATCCTTTAATGGCGTTTCTTAGCCCCTACCATCTATAGTGTTCATATTCTCTGCTCCTTAATCTTGATTTACAGAGGCCTCTGTTGCTCTTGATTATGTAAGCGGAGTTTGGCAATTCATGAATAGAATAAGTAAATAAATTAAATGGCTCGATAAGGAATTTTCTCTTTCTCTATTAGAATGAGGAGAAACCATCAGTAGTTACTAAAATTGTTGCTACTAAGCCTGGCTAACGAACTTGGATGGCTGCATATTATTTTATTGCATCACTATTCTTGGCTATTGTACAGTAAAGCCCTCATTCTTAACGACTACTCTTGGCCCTTGAATCGTTGAGTATGATCTCTTAAATTAGTTACCGTCATGTTTAATTAAAATAGGGAAGAATAAAACATATATTGTTGGATAGTCTAATAGGAATAGGGAGACCTTTAGATTGGGCCTTAATGAATTTATTAGTTCATTTGCTGGTGCTGTTGTAATGACATATAGTTCATTTATTAACTTCTTTACTCTTGAAGAGTAGGGTTTTGATACATTATCGCTTGGTTTTAGGTTTGTATTTGACTATAAGACTACTGATGATACGGTTAATTATGATTAAATTACTATGAAGGGGCTTATAAATGTGAAGTCATTAAATTGCCTGTATTGTATTCTTGATTGTAATTTTAATTCAAATACTACTGCTATTACTGTTATTACTACTATTGCTGCTACTGACTTGGGCTTCGATTCCTAGGAAAGTCATTATAAATTGTCAAATTAGGACTGTGATTCATTGTTCTATTTATAAACTTCCGATTTCTTCTTCCTTAGTAGGTTTGTTGCTACTCAAAAGCCTGGTAGTTTTTCTTCTATGTAGAATTCTTGGTTAGAGCACTTGAATTAAGTGATTTAGAGTTAAGCGGAGAAGTGCTTTACTTTGGTTAATTGTAAGTTCCCTTTCTTACCGCGCTCTATCTGCTTTAGACCTATGAGTGAATATGCTCAATCTCAGAGGGAATAGTCTTTCCTCGAAGGGGAGAATCATATCATTCATATTACATCTAGCATATATAGAAACGTTAGTTGTAATTGGTCCTCGCTTTATTTTGAAATTTTTAATTTTCAATCCTGCAGGCTTCAACTAGGTATCCTTGTTCAGAGTTACTTGCTTTTTATTATTCAAACTATGGTTGAGATGCAACATAAAATAACTTTATTCAATGCGCGGTGATAGGAGCAGTATTAGGGCTGACACTTCTCTTTTTCCTCTAATTTGTGCTGTTTTTTCCTCCACTCTTAGAGCGATTTTCTATTGCAACTACCATTCGAGAATATGCGTTCTCACCAACCACCCTCTTCAAAAGATTAAAGGTTGGATCTTCCATAAATTATCTAGTTAGTGGATGTATGATTTTGGTTTTCTTCTAGGTCAGTGGTATTTATTTACTCGATGCTCTTTAATAGACTGAGTTAGCCTGTTATATTCCCCCGTAATTGTTCGTCTAAATATTTACTAAGTTAGGAGGATCGAGCTATTCAGCCTCGTTTGGATAGTTTGTTGCATCTGCATATTGATTCTAAGGACTGCTTCCTTGGCTGGTCCTCCTAAACTTAATATTTTTCAAAGTAGGATTTCTAAGGTACTAGAGATCGAGCAGCTAGTTAACATTGCATTTTATCTTAGTCTAGAACATCTTTGGGTAGAATTTAGAATATTCATGATTTTCTTAAGGATGGATTGGCATCTATTGATTCTGAGGTTGTTGTTGTTGCTAGACCATTTAAATTGAATTATAGTTCTGGGTTGGGTAATTTTAGTAGAGTATCTGCTAGGGTTAGAAATAATTAGGATGCTAGTGCTACTAAGTAAGTTGCTAAAATACTCTATATGAAAATGATTAACATAAAATAATTTCTGCGTTTGTTTTTAAAGACTAAATAAAATCCTTTTCTAGTTAACACTAAGCTAAGTCTTGATGTCAATCCTCACTTATAACGATTACATTTCAATGCAATTTATAAGTTGTCTATGAGAGATATCAAGAGGAGAGTTCTCGTAAATTATTTGATTATTCTAAGGCATCAGATCTGAAGGTTGATTAAAACCATTCTCTTACACTCTTTGAGTTTAAAGTTAAGACATGCTACCCCTTGTTGTGATCGGCTAGGAAGTTTGAGCCCTATAACTTGAACTCGGCTATTAAGGGGAAACTTGCCTATTTATTTGCTCAGCTTCGAAATTATCCACCATTCCATATTACATTCGCTAATCTGCAATTGTTCTTCTTGTTGAAGGAATTCGAGAACCTGAATTACCATATCTATCTGTGCTCATTGAATTATTCATCGAGGGCGGCTAAAACAGATGATCATCTTGAGAAACTTCATTTAATAGTAGCATAACTATTATAAACTCACATACATAACATATTTAAGGGGTTTTCGAGCAGACTAGAATTAACTGGATGATTCTGTCTGTACCTTGGCGATCCAGAGAGTCTATTTGTTCCATAAATTTGGCTCCCATTTTTATAGTGCTATCTTTTGGTTGCTGCTGTGGACTAAGGAGGATAGTAACTTCTGTCTGTAGCTTGATTCGGGATATAGCTTTAATTATTGATTAATAGATTATTCTATTAATGGAGGAGTCCAAGCCTTGTGTTTGATTCGAAAGGAACTTGACTGATTTGCTAAGAAGAGGTTCTTAATGTTGGTGATGCCGCTGTACCCATTTTCTACATTCGCTCCCAATTCATGAACTGATCGTATTAATCCTTGCTTACTAAATAATTTTCTTGCGTTGTTTAAAGTACTCTGGATTGATTAAGACCTGGAGATCCAAGTTGTATAATCTGCAGTTGCGATAAGCTTGGCTGAATGGATTGATTTTGCTAATAGTTGAGTGTTGAATTATGAAAACTTGATACATGAGGACTCGGGAAATTAGAGGGTGTACTTCCACCTTAAGTGATAATCAGAGGTATCGATTATTGATTCATATCAGTTTAGTTAAAAACTCTGCTCTAGCTCTCAGGCATTTAGCCGTTTCTCATTGCCTCCTAGTTGTAATTAAAATTGCTGTGCTGGCTTGGATTAGGATTCAAATGCATGGATGTCATGAGCTCATTTTTAGAGAGAGAAGATTGCAAAGTAGGTTTAATTGCTAAGTCCCTGGAGCTTTGATTAATATGGCTTGAAGCCTGTAAATTGTTAAGGTATTAAACCTCAGATCCAGATCCCATTGATCTCATCACTTTGTTTAAATTTTGCTATGAGACTATCAATTTAAAGTTATAAGTTCAATTTTTGTAAATCCTATCCTAGTTGGATTAGGTGGCCTCAAGTTGTTACGCTCCACCTATTATGCTACCTGGTCTTGGCTTTGAATCCCGGACACGGCCATCTGCATCGGCTGATACTATATCTGTGCTCCATGCGTCAATCTTCGACTTTTGAGTGGCGAATTTTCACCAAGTAGTTCGTTCCCTTGAAACATCCTATTTTGAAAAGAATTCTTCTCCTCCTCCATTTCTGTTTAATTGCAACTCATATCCATTTAAAATCATGCATTCAATTTAAATGAATAAATTCATTTGAGAGGATTAGTCGTAGTTTTAATGGCTTTATTCTGGAATTTTAAAGAGAATGGGCTGTGTGTGTGTCATTTACCTCCCCAAAGGAGGTGGTATGTTCATCTCATATGGTTACTATATATATCTACTTCCATCTCCATGCATTAAAACAACTCTAAAAAAAGCAAAAATATTATATTGCACATTTTTTTTCTATTTAATTGGCGAAGGTTCAACTGTCAACTAATTCGGTTTTAGATTATTATAGTTCGTGGGAGTGTGAAGAGACATTGCATCTGAATATAAAGTCTACAATTTGATCATTAAATTCAAATAATAAATAAAATATAGCAGAGAATTTAATAAAAAGGAGAATTAAATATATAATTAATTTAATAAATTTAAAATCCATGGTAGTTGAAGTGTGAGATATATTTGGTTTAAATTATTTCCATTAGGTTAAACATTAAATTCTAAGAAACTTTTATCCTTAAATCTTCTTCTTCGTAGGAGGCCTGTGGAGCGAGTTACCTCGGTCATAAGTTTTTGAACTTGGCTAATTTCTTGGTTCGGAGCTTGTGGCATCAAAATCTCTTAATAGGCACCTCCTAACGTAATGGCAGAAGAAAAAACTACTCTTATAATTTATTGAACTTTATAGGAAGCCCCATATTTAGCTACTCATCTCGCAATTTAACGGCCACATTTTTAAAATCTTCGTTTTTATTTTAACTTAATTCCCATTTTCATTTAATTTTTAACTATATTTAAGAAAACCCGTCTCATAACAGCCCTATTCATAATTACAAGTCCAAACGTCATTTAGATGTTGAATAATCTCCAAAAGATCCCTTTAATTATTGTATAGATATGTGATTAGTCAATTATAATAAAAATCTTTTTGATTAAACTACTAAAATAAAATGGATTCTTTCCAACTGTTTAATAAATTTAACTTACATCGTTCCTATTTAAGGGGAGATATATTTTTGTGTCAAAGTTTTGGCCTGAGTATCTCAATTTATCTTTCTTAGTATCTTAAATCTGCAAATACTCAGGTTCATTAAATTACTAACATAGTGTGTAAAATTCAAATTTTATAATCGGTTGAAGGTTGTTTATGATTGGACGTTCACCTCTGATCGATCCTCAAATAATTTATCGGCTTTAAAATATAACAAGACAAAAATAATTCTCTGGGGTAGTAGGTGTTCTTTGATTGAAAGAATGAATGATTTGAACTGTCTTGGTAGGGATTTGTGATAGTAATATTCACCGTATTATAATGCTCCTAATTGTCCACTATCTCTTCCATTTCTTCCCTCTGATTGTACTTATTTATATTTCTATTTCAAATTAAATACACACACACACTCACAATTGATACTAGTAAATTTAACTTTGTAGTCTTCGGTTCGATGATGGTGTAGTTATGTTAGAGCGATGGTATCTAGCTGTATTGATGGCTGCTGCTATCATAATTATTCCTTTGAAAATCTATCTTGTCTAGTGGCATTAAATCATCTAAACACCAAATCACAAATAAATCCAAACTTACTTTCTCTATGCCTTCCTCCCTCATAACAAAATTCAACTTAAAACTATGGAAAATTTTTAATCATAGAAGCTAAGCTGATCTTAATTGTAATCACCTTTAGGAGGTTGTAATGACTTAAGCGATGCTTAGAATTAAGTAACTTGGAGTCTACTTATATGATTGACAGGGGTAATATCACCATGATTATGATGGTGATGATGGTGTGTATTAACTGGTGTGGCTGGCAAGTTTTGGACACTTTATTGGAGTACAGGGTTCTTTAGTGTATGTTGCTTCTCTTTAATTTTTGGGATGTCAAAAAATAATCCACTTTAGAAAATTCACGCATTACGATAATTAAAGTCGTTCTGCTTGCTCATAATCTTGATGGCTTCTGTTCTACCTTACTTCTTAAGCATGAGTCGGTAGATTGCTGTGTTGTTATTATACTTATTCGTTAGGAGATCCCTGCGCACCATTTCCTTATCTATGAAGTACTTCTAATCTAATTGGTCCAACACTTTCTCATTTATCTCTAGATCCTTAGAGTTGAAGATTCCATCTTTAGGCTTAGTGATAGGGTCTTATTTAAAGAAACGAGAGTTCTTTATCCCCTCAAAACTTTACAAAGTATTTGCAAAGATAGTAAGTAGAAAGTGTTTATATATAGTGATTGAATTCTATTTGAATATATTTTTGCTAAACCTATTCTAATGTCTGCTCGCACCAACATTTACCTAAATTTGAATGTAAAGCAATGAATATCTTCTTCTTACTCGATAAGTTCTTTTGCATCCTAGTTTTAGATGATATTGCTATTGTACCTGATAACTTTGATTCTCTTCTGAACTTGGGTTTCATTCTTCGCATTGAAAGGGAGCTAAAAAAATCATTAGACACTCACAAAATAGAATACTGTGCCATTATAAAAGATACAAGTAATCTTTGAAACAAAAATTGATTTGTTTATTTAATAGTTAGCATTTGGTATAAAATGACTCCGACTGCCCATATATCGACGGCCACTGGATCATAATCAGTAAACTCGCCTGCAAATAGTTCAGGTGCGGCATATTGCTAGCTTCCACACTTTGACTGTAGCGTTTTCCTCTCCTTGTAT
>JAJKFJ010009632.1:0-14464 GCA_027382625.1 Tetmemena sp. SeJ-2015 | reverse complement strand
CTAAAATTAGAATGTTTATATTTTTAAAAATTTAGAAACTAATATTTATTAATTTTAAATTTAAAGTAAAAAGTAAATTGACATTATTCTTCTTGCTGTAAGTTTGTTTTAAAACTATAAAATTAAAATATTCATAGTTAAATTATATTGACTATTATATCTTTTTGAATAACTTTAAAGTTTATAGGGAAGAGAATAATGACATAGCTTATTCTTTTTGTTCTGAATATTGAAAAATTAAATCAATTTATAAATTTATAAACTATCTATAAAATTCTATAAAAAGTCTGATCAGATCTTAATAAAGCGGTTGAATTTGAGATTTTAACTAAAAAATAAATCTTACTGTGTGATAAAAGTTTAAGAATGATTTAATGCACTTAAAGTATTTTAATTTTTATGAATAGTTCCACTGACACATGTTAGTTGTATCAAAGGTAAATAAGCTCTGGATTGACTTGGGAGAAGAGAAGGTGATCTTCGACTATTGAAACATCGAAGTAGGACTGATGAGGTATTTATTCCCTTGCATAAAAATTAATAACTCCTATTACTACTACTATTATGATGATAACAAATATTAATTTAGCTTTTTCTCTTCATTTTTCAAATGCCTACTTTACAATGCATTATCCAAGTAAGGTGGATTCAAAAATTTAATTTTTTTTAAAGCAAAAAAAAATTGAAAGTAAAATTATTGTAGAGCTAAAGCCAAAATTCTAGGATTGAATTGTGATTAAATTACTGAAAGGTAAATTTAAATACTTTTAATTTATGAAAATAAAGTGTTTCTCTCTAATTAATAATTACTTATTACTTTGCACTATCTATATAAATTTATTACCTTCTACTTTCTTTGACTTTTTAAACCTGCTAAAGTCTTCATAAATTTTGAAGAAAAATAATTCTAATTGGAAAATATTCTCTCTATATTAAACTCTGTTCATTATTTGCTTTAAATATTTCACTGTTTTTCAATTTAATATTCACCTAACTTCATGCTTAATATTTAAGGAACGAGTCTCTCCAAAAGAAAAAAAAAACAAGATAGAATAACTTACTCTGACTTAATTTCAGTCCCCTCTTTTACTCAATCAGTCAAGAATAATATCAAAATATAGACAATCTTGGAGAAATAATTGAGAAAAGTGCAATAAGTGGCAATTTAACCAAATTTTTAGAAAAACATACAAAATAAATTCTGAATTATTTATCATCAAATTAAATTTAAAGAATAAAATTATAGAGATATAAAACAGCAAAAAATAAATCTAGTTAAATTTCCCTATTTAATTTATTTTTATTTTTTTAAGAATTCGATAAAAGCTTGCGTATATAATAGTCTAATATTTAATTTAAACGTGAAAAATAGTACAAATTATATTTAAATGACCGAACGAAAATGTTAAAATCCTATTCTTTCTTTCTCTGTGATTAAAGTCAAATTGAAACTGATATCTCTATCTTGGAAGGAATTAGACCAATATAGCAAATTATTCTAAAATTTATTTCTTATTATAAATATACTTGAACTTGCTTCTTTCATTTTCCTCTAAAATTTTAAGAATATGAAAGCTTTCATGAATTTCTTGTATGCTATCTGACTTTGTATATTACTCTAACTTTGTTACAACCTCGTAAAAGGGGATATTAAAAATAATAAGTTTTATGGATGTGTAATTGGAAAAAGTTTGAACTATCTTGTTAAAAGTTGTAAAATATTTTGTAACCTGGTGTAGACCGAAAATCATTTCATTGTTTGGAATGCTCTAAAAAATTACCTTCAAATATACTTACTATACAATTTTTAGGAGTTATATCACCGTCCCTATTAAATAAATTAAATAATTTATTTAGGAGTTTACTTAAAATAAAAAATAATTGTTTTAGTAATAACGTATTTGCTTCTGAGCATAATTTTCTCCTCTTTGAAAGTAGAGAGTCTTTTAAGTTCCTGTCTCATCGCGCAAGGCTTAAACAACTAGTAGCCATAGGACTTAGTCTGGCCGAAGTTGATCAAACTATGAAACGCTTTCTATAATTATTATTCAAATTATCTTGGTAAAGACCTCTGCCACTTGCTCCAAGGACTTGGGTCTCAGAGGAAAGCCCTTAAAATCTCCGAACTCTGGTTTCGCAATCCCCTCAAAGAATAAATATAATAATCATGAAGAAAATGATGAAGAAGAAGAATTATTCTGATTTGACTGAAGTTTCATCGAATTAGCTATGAATCACCTCTCTCACATATGTCCTTATCGCTTCATAAGTAATGCGCCCATCCTTCATATACCTATACTCGTCTACATACTTATAAGTATCAAAATCGAAACCTCTTTGCTTAAGTTCCTCGTAGAATCCTATATCTGTGTTCCAAACATCCTCTCTTTAAAATTAATGAGTCAAGGAAATGTTGATTATTTATTTGGCTTTTAGTGTACCAAAGTGCGACCACAGATCCAAAGTCTTCTCCCCTCACTGCTAGGAATTCAGAAAGTAAATTGTTTTTAAATATTCCATCTTTTCATCTGAGTTACTCTCGCTACTGTGTTAAGAGCTATTAATCTAAGAGGAGCAAGGAAGGCGCCAATATCAAAAATTTATCACACAGCTTATTTATATCTGCGTTGTACTTTTGATATTCTGGTTAACTTGCCAAATGAAAATAGGCATTTAATAAACATTTATAAACAAAATGTTATTGCATTAAATTGGAAATTAATTGTACAAAAAATATATATTACAAAATTATAATTTATAAATCAAAATTAAGAATAAACGAAATACTCATATATGGGTAATATTCAGGATAAATTTATTGTTACTTTGAAATTTTCTATTTCTTTTAAAATGCAGAAAATTTAAAAGGCTCTAAAACTCAAGGACAGGAATCCTTTAAATGATGACAGTATAAATATATTTGGTTTATTTCTTAATTTTCTTATTTTAAATTGTAATAGAAGTTCTAAAATAAGAATTTAATGGAAAAACAGAGAAATTGTTAATTTAGTAAACAGAGCTAAAGAAATCATTTTGCAATACTTTTTTTAAAATGGTAATTAATTATTTTATTTGGATCAATTTATATTATAAGAGTTTAAAAACCTTAGTTTTTAATTAGTTTATATTACTTATTTGTTGATTGTGAAGAGAAATAGCAAAAGTTTCACATGCCATATGGCCTAGACCAAGATATTAAAAATATAATAAAATTTATATTCAATGAAAGATGATACTTAATCTCGTGGAGTTGCAGTTCTAATTAAAGCTGAGAATTTAATAACATAAGGACTGAAATTAGAAGATTAATTATAATAGAAGAAACAATAGACTTTCAAGTTTTTTCATTTTGAAAAGAAAATTATTTTCCCAATTCGATTCAGCATGAAAATCTTAGAACTTTTTAACCCTGTAACTTTTTGTGTTGGAGCACTCAGTACAAATCTTTAAGCAAGTTTTGCCTGGAGAAATACTAGCAAAAGAAGAATGCACGCATGATATCTTGCTACTGAGAGGAGCTGTGAAGTTGAATAAAGAGGAAAGTCAAATTAATTTTTGAGTGCCAATCAAACATGCTGCAGATAATGGGGTTAGCGATTTTAACTGTCGCAAAGTTGCAACTCTCCATTTATTATTTTAATTAATCACTAATTTTAATTTAATTCTGAACTATAATAAATGGCATGCATCTTCGCAAAGATCCACAAGTTAGGAGGCGTTTTCATACCTCTCCAGCTACCTATAGGAGTAAAAACTTCGAAACCAGTTCCATCTTCTCCAAAAGTAAAACTTCCCATATTTAAGAATCTAAAATTGATCACTGGATCTGCCAATCAGAATTTCAGGCTCCATCACAAAGAGTTATTTAATTTTTATGAATGTTAAATGAGTTTTCATACCTCTGCCATTATTTGATTGGGGTGTGCGAAGTTCCTGAGCTCTGGATATCTGCAAATCAGTAAATCTCCTTTCTGAAAATCTTATAACCTTATTGGAAGGCCATTCATTTAATATATGCCTTAAGGTTTGGGGATTATCTACCACCTATATGACGCAAGGATTGAAATGAGTGAATAAAGTACTCATCGGTAAACCAATTCTCAGTCACATAAGCATTTTAATTTTGTTGATAAATCAAAAAGATCTGTTATAATATTTTGAATGGCAAATCAAATTAGTCTTCACAAGCAAGTGATTTAATTTAATAACTATATGAATTTAAGATTTAAATGATTTCTTGATGAAATCAATGTTGACGCAGTATTGCTCTGAGATTGCTCTCAGTAGTTCCAAATCCACTCTTTTGCTAAATGATTTCACTACATGCCCTGCTTTTTTGCTACACTATGCTAGCTGTAATTATTTTGCTCGTATTTGATCTCCGCAGTATTTAAAATATATTTTAATTTCATTATGAAAAGATTTTATTGTCTATAGTCATGAATGAGTCATAGAACTTCTCACAAATATGATAAGATATATATGATAATTTGTTTAATGATTTTTCTCAATTTACTCCTTGAGTAGGCCCATGGAAAAGACCTAATACTCAATCCTCTGAAATACACTTGTAATTGAGGGTGGCTAAAAGAAACTGGAGAAGTATGAACTCCATTTCCAGAGGCTACTTAAGAAATGCTGCTACACTTATTCTAAGTGGCTCATCAATAAGAAGAGAAAAATTAGAAAAATATTTGTTGAAGTAATTAAGCAACGCTAAAGCAAAAAATATCTCATGTGTGTGTTGACTTTATTTAGCAGGGTTTCTCCTTGGACTTTAATACATTAATTTTAAGTTGTTTTTAACAAGTATTTATTTGACTATCTTTCACGATCAACTTGTAAGAGTAGCGGATGTTGAGTGGGTCAGACATCGAAGGGTCGTGCCTCAACTCAAAGCAGTAACAATAATTTTTAATCATCGTAAAATGAAGATGAAATAAAGTTTTGGATATATTTTTTTATTAGAGAGTCTAAAATTTCTTTTTCAATGGCCTACATTTCACTCATTAATTTATTCTTTTTACAAAAATATGCTAGATAGTTTGAACTGTCCTTGTAGTGAGTACATTTGTAACTGTGTTATATATTATCTTTGGAATGCAGTCTTATATATACTCAGGGGTTATTTACAACTTAAATAAATATCTCACTAAGCATCTTTAGCTCCTCTTTGAAAGTCAAATCTATTAGAATTTAGGACATAAATTCTTATTCAAAATAAACTGTAGACATAATTTGAAACGCTGAGCACTGCCAAATTATATAGAAACATAATAGCAAGTCTCAAAGAATGTCAAAATTATTTTATTTTTATATTTATGAATGCGATCAAAAGCTTATCTTCTTTGACTGAGAATAAGAAATTTTTAGTTATTATAAATTGTTCATGGGAGAGATTAGAGTTACCTCGGTATAAATAGTTGGATAAGAGCTATGATATTTGTGAAGTGAGGAGCCAGGAAAATATGCTTTATATTCATAATGAATACTCATACTTAAATATATAGACAATCTAAAAATAAAGATCACAAAAAATTGATATTTAATCTTCAATATATTGTTATTTATAGTTCTGCACACATCGCATGCAATTTATTAACTACCATCCTCTCCAAAGTAGAATCCTATTCCAAGAATCTAAATTCATTTCATTTTATTGAGCCATTCTCATCTAAAAGCTCGTGAAACTCTGGCCTTAAGTAATTCAACTGCAGGATTGCAACCATTGAACAACTCGTGAATAAATTTTAATAGATAAAGAACAATTTATTTTTTGTATTTTTATAATAGTTAAAATAGTTATCAGCCACTTCATCTAGAACTTCGAATTTATCACCTGGTGGTCTAAACTAACTTTAAAATATTTTTAAGTCATTTTTTATTGGTCTGAATGGCAAAAAATTAGAGATGCTCTTGCTTTTTTGAAGAGCTTAATTCCTGGAGGAAGGTTTGGATAATCCTCGTATTTGCAAATAAACTTTTCTATTTTAAGTGGCTATCACACTAAATCTTGAAGTAATTAATTCAATGATCCGTATTCAATTTTTTCACCTCAACTCAAAGATGATTTCTATTACTTTATATAAACTAACGAACTATTTAAATGTAAGATATTTAATTACAGCCTGCTCTTGAAGGTCAGCACTGCTAAGATTTACCTCTGCGAACTGTATTCTATCTGCTATTAGCCTCAACTGGAAATCCCTTATTTAAATCTGCTGCCAGTACGCACCAATTTATAATTAACATCATCATTTATTCAACTATATTTTCCTTTATCTCAGCCCTGAAGAGCAACCCACAAAAAACTGGCCAATAAAATAAAAGCTTTCATAACAAACTACTAAATTATAATTAAGGCCCTCTGAATGAGCTTATTTTTCTGAAAAGTAGTATTTCTGCTCCCCGAGATACTTGACCTTGAAGCCTTCGAAGAATTCCTCCTCAGCAAACATCTTAGAAAGCTCCTTTACAACTGTGGCCAGATCTCCTTGCAAATTTAAGAAGTAAATAGAATCTTATTTTTTTAAAAATAAATTGATGTTATTCTTAGCAGTGTACAATTATAATTATAAAATACTTCTTGAGGCCACAAAACAGATTTAAGATTTCTTATCTTGTGAATTTATGTCCGCAAGAACAGATTTTCTATTCTGGAAGAGAGATTTGGCTTTAGTTAAAGGAGGTTTCGAATGACGAAGATGTTTGTAAAGTTTCCATTATTGTTGATTTCTTACGAGTTATTTCAATTTTTTAAAAATAGGATATTTTAGGATTTAAAATGAATCAAAATTAAAACTATATCCTAAATTCTCCATTTTTAAGGAATAGAGATTTATTTATGAAAATCTTGCTTGATATGTATATGCTTCTGCTAAAATCTTTTTGAATAAGGATACGTTAAATAATAAAGTAAAGTAAAATTTAGGGAATAAATATAATAATCAATTTTAAAACCAGCACTTATTACAGTACTAGTTATAATATCGAATTGCTATCCTATGTAAGACGTTAAATAATAAATTGATATAAAATGAATTTTCAGAATCTCAGTCTGAAGGAGGCACTCTTCAATAATGAAACTCCTCACACTTTACTTCCAGAGTAGCAAGACATCCAGCCCATGATAGAGGCACTCAAGCAAATAAGACCAGTCTCCCATCGAGGCTAGTTTAGCAACGTTCACATGCGCAAGAGCTTCAAAATTCAAATGGCCAGCAAGAACCAGCCAGTCAGTTCTAAGACTCAGCTCCAAGCTATTATCAATACCACTGATAGTTCAGCTGCTCTATCCTCTATTAACAATCCTGGTTTCTAGAGTTCTAACTTCTTAAACACCAACGCTTTTGAATCTCAAGCGCTCTCTCTCGCCTCTTTAAGCAGAGGTTCTACTCCAGGTACTTTCCACAAATTGATCTTCTATAAGTGTCTTTTATTGCTTTTCCACAGACGACACCAGTCAACACAGAGTGTAAAGAATATAAACCAGACCATGCTAACTAGCAGACTGAATACTCGTGGTGGAGACCCTGGAGAGTAAATAAAGCTCTATTAGTAGTACTTAAGAGACTACAAGGACACGCAGAAGACTTTTAGAGAAGACCTCTCCAAGACTTTTCAGCTCCTGGAAATAGAAGACTTGAAAAATGAGGCAGCCTATAAGAATGATAAGCAGCTGTAGTCCAGCAACTCTAAGTCAGGTGGACTTAAGAACTTGAATTAGGATTTAGAAAGCCATCTTCTGAGCGATGGTAAATAAGTAAGCGATGGCTAAAAGTAGGAGGCGAGAAGCTTGAACTAATCTAGAAGTTTGATAGGAAAGTAACTCAATTAAACTATGAAGAGCAGAGGCCTCTCTGGAGCTAAAACTGCAAGGAAAATTGTCAAACAGAGTGAAGTGCAACTAGATGATGTCAGGGAAAAGACCAAACACTTTCTCCAAACTACTACTAAAGTTTCTGCTGCAGATAATAAGAACAGTTAAGAAAATTAAGACTCTCAATCAACTTCCTAAAGGAGCAAGTTGTAAAAATTGATTGGGAGAAGGACACAGAACAGCTATGATATGGAAATCAAGGTCTCGCATATAGAGAAGACTTACCACGAGTTTGAGGAATTTTTCAAGGACTTCAGATAAGAGAAGTAGCAAGAGCAGCTCGATCAAATATAAACTCAAAATATAGATTTATTAGAGGTCATAATTATTTATTGTTGATTTTATCAGCCAAACATCTAGACCCATATTTAGCAAGATCAGTAGATCAGTCATCAGTACTCCCAAATGATGCAGAAGAACTTAATTAAAGACTAAGAGATCCATTCGAAGATAGAGGAGAAGTTTTATAAGCTGAAGACTTTGAAGAAATCCATAGGCGACTTGAGATAAAGCCTTTAACATCTCAACTATCACAGAGTGATTTCAGACTAGCACATAATTTTCACAGATAATTCGAAGAGCAGTAAATGCACTTGCAAAAATAATAAGTTTCTCAATAGAGCTTAGTATATCCACCAAGGAACTGAAAATGTACAGAAGAGCAAGAACAACAGCCTGAATAACTCATTCATCAAACAGAAAGCGCACACTACTTAAAATTCAAGACCTTCAACTTCAGCAGCCTAGAGAAGTTTCCCGAAACTATTAAAGCATTTGATTTTAACTTAACTTAGGAATTAGGATATTGGGAAATAAAGTCAGAAAGTAAATCCCGAAGCTATAACCTTGACCCTACAAGCTTAGAACTTAAATAGGGACTTGCGAATCTTGATAGATGGGCATGTACCTATCACAATAAATCTAAACTCTCTGCTACTCGATCAGACTCAAACTTTCACGTTTCAGCCAATTGATGAATATCTTTAACAGCAACCAAAGTAGGATCTTAGTAAGTTGTTCATGGACGAGATAGAAAAGCAGAATAAGGATATTACTTCACTTAATATTTAAAACTCTATCTTGTAATCATTTATTTATGGAATTTTATTATTACAAATTGCCTTTGAATTTATTAACTCAAAGTGCTCTTAATTAAATTTTCGTATCTTATATTTCTTCTTTCTTCTATATTAAGATCTTCGATCAGATTCAGAGCTCTTTTATCAAGGAGCAGCCTGTGTTGACAGATAAAGGCCCCAGGCTTTTTAATAAAAACCTCATTGAGTTAAGCTAGTTGAGCGACCAGCTCCCTCTGCAAACTCAGAGTTGGAGAGCTTCAAATGATCTGCATAAGAGGAACAAGACCAGATTGATTTAATATCTTCATTTTCATTTTTGATTGACAAACATGACTGTGGATCAGAGCAATGGGGAAGAAGGGAGTGAAAGAGTTGAAGGGGTACTTGAGAATGAGGTAATGAGAAGCTTGTTTGACCTGGAGATGTGCGTTCCATGCAAATACCAAAAGATCTTGCTCAGGGATTTCCTCCTCTAAATTGAAAGTTTGGATATGGGCTCTCAATTCAGTATAGCGGAATTTAAGACCAAATTATTCTTCATGGATTTTACTTATAAGGCAAAATTATTAATCTATTCTTAAATGCTTTTTCTTTTTATTTGTTGAATAACTTAAGGATGGACGATCTGATAGAGGAAACAACTAAAAATTTCATAGATAGAAAGATAGAGTTCAATGACAATAGACAGGTGCAAGCACTGCTCTCCAAAACATTAGAGTAAGAAAAAAACTTCATTAAAATAATTACATTTAGAATCCAGTAGGATTAATTGAGACAGGTTGGAAAACTGTTGCCCTTACACGCTTTTATAAATGAGAAGGCCTATAAATTCATGGGCTTCATTATCTCCATGATGTTTTCATTTTATTCTAACATACTTTAAGTATGATATCATTATAGTCTCATTAATATATATTTTTGCAATACTGCGATGCATTCACAGACCAGTAGAAGCTCACTCAAAAGTAAGGATTTACATTTCTATATCGCTTTATTTTAGTCTTTAATCTGAGTTATCTGAGTTGAAGTACACGAGGGGTGACAACGAGCTGCTGTAGATGGAGTTAGTGACTCTGAAGCAGCAGTTGTCTGAGGCGAATGAGTTACTCAACATCTACAACAAAGACAGGCAAGTAGTTATCAAAGACATAGAGAGAGACATCCAGTAAACCAAGTCATTGACAATATAACTGTCATCTATTTCTTGACTGAGTTTAGCTGCACCAATCCTTTGACAGCCAGACAAGGCAGCAGATTCAAATCAAAGAACATATTCAGAAGGAGGTTAAGACTGCTGTCTCTCAGATCCAGGACTAGAACAGTTTCCACAATTCAGAGCTGGAGGAAATGATGAAGGTTATACTTAAGAAGTTTGACATCATCAAGTATTCACTCAACCAGAATTAAAGTGTCTCAACTTAGACCACGATTGCTGCCAACCCTCGGGCTATCAGTACAGTAGATGGAGGAGCAGACTCTTCATAGATTGTGTGCATGAGTGGCATAGCTGGGAGAAGGCAGTTCTGGAGGAAGATGGAAATCTTGAGGCCCATGATTCAAGCTGAGCTTTCTCGAAGAAGGCAGTATGAAATGTGATCTTATGTATTAACTTATGAGGTGTTTGAGGTGTCTCAGATATGTGAGGAGTTCGTGTCGTTTGTGACCAAGATCAAGAGCAAGAGTAACGAGAACCTGCACATCCCACTCTCCAAACTCCCCTACTCAAATAAGCAATATTTTTACACGATCATTCTGGAGAGCAAGCAGGACAGAAGGAACTCAATAAAGAAGGGGAGCAGTCCCAACACCAATTCCACAGTCTAGATCTCGTATGCTCTTGACAAAAAAGCATCACCACTAATGAACGATGTGCTAAAATACAACGGAAGGGACAAGAACTTGAATCTGCTGATGGAGTTCCTGCTCTTTAAGAATTCTCATAACAAGAAGGGAGACTCAGTTATATTTATCAAATTGATCACAAATAAAAGTATTTTCAAATATTCCTATTTTTCTTTGGGTATAATAGATTTGAACCATCTATTCAGCTGCATAGAGCGAACTAAGAGCAATAAGCTGCATCTGAGTTCCATTCTATTCACTCACTTGTTCAACTATCAGACGGAGATGCAGGAGCTAGAGCAGATCTTTAATTTAAATAAATTACAGTCTGATACTTATAAAGAAATTGCTAATGAATAAGAATAAAGTTAATATTTTCACTAAAAATGAAATTAGTTAATATCAATTACTAATTATTATTTAATATTTTTAGATGCACTAAAATAGCATTCGAGAGGTGAAAGCATTTACTTAATTCCATAGTAACCATTATATGTAAACTTATTTAAAGATGATTGCACCATAAAGGGTCGCACAATATCATTGATATAGGAGTGCTGAATGGAACTATGATTAACTTGAATGAATCCATAAATCGCAAAATTTATAAGATGGTGATCACTACTTACAACTTGCTTGAAAAGATCTTCAGGAAGGATGTTTACATCCAAGCGCTTTTCAAAAACTTGCTGAGTCCAGAAGCAATTGCCTTCCACCAAACTGATCTGCTGAATAGGAAGCTGTCCCTGAGGATAGTGTTCACACTCTTCGAGCGAATGATGGGGAAGATGCAGCTGCTCTTAAAACAAAGTCTAATTGATTCACTCTACAGTCACTATTCAGTGGGAGATGACTTCAGAGAGTCTTCATCTCTGGCTAAATACTTCTCTCTAATCGCTGTTCAGATTATAATGAAAAACCCCTCAAAGAGTGGGATGCACTACGACTGGCTCATCGACTAAATCCATGGGCTCATCACTACCAAGACTTCAGTTTCAATCCAAGACTTGATCAATGACGACTTCTCGAGTGAGAATGTCTTCAACATGGTGCAAAGCTAACTTATTAAAAGCAAGGAGGAGATGAGCAATGAGAAAAGGAGAATGCCAGAAGAGGAATTCAACGCATTTAACTTGCAAGCCATTAAAGTAGAGAGTCAGTTCTAATCGCCCTAGACTAGAAATATCCTAGCCAACAGCTATATAGATATTCACTAAATATATTCAGCACTAATGTATTACAAAAAGTAATAAAAAGATTTGTATATAAAACTATTACAAATTTTATAATCTTTAGACCATCATTACCGGGACAATTTTGATAATAAAACCCCCGATGAGGATGGGTTTGTGTCCTCAACTTATCTCATGTCCTCTGGAAATAAGAGGACTGATCAAGCTAAGTCTGCTCTAATCTAACTCGCCTCTAGTTTAAACAACAGCTCTCCCGGGTAAAATAAAACCTAAGACTATTCTCATTATCTTTCTCTTGCTTTAAATGAGTCAGTGAGTGAAGTGAGTCCCTCTCCAAACGTGTTACGTTCTCGCTTTGGATAGCAGAGCAAGTTGAATGACTCTTTAGACTAAGATGAACTTGGATTTGCAGAGCTCAATCACATCACAGACCCCAGTTTAAAGCAAAAACTTGAGGCAAAGAAGGAGTCTATCTTAGAGCAGCTGACTATTGAGAAATTCATCAGGCTTCTAAACTATGAGAAGATAAACTTCCCCTTGATCAAAGAGGCCTTAGATGACTACAAAACTTATAATGTTTAAAGAGAACAGGGGCAGGAGGACGTGAGAGTTGAGAAACCTGCAAACCAAATTAAGACTGAGCAGCAGTATCTCTCATTCATGTACATCATGAAACAAGGTAAGATTCAAATTTGAGTTGGTAACTGACTGACTGTAGAGAAAATAACAGCGAATTTTTACTATAAGTGATGATATTATTTTTAACTTGGAAAACTTCTTCACGATCATCAGACGGTACCTCATAAACGAGAGATCTATATTGTAATTATAAAGACTAACTTTATCTATTTCTCGTTTAGGATCGGGTTATTTTAAATCTGAGCAGTGCATTATATATATTGAGTGAGTTATTAGACTTCGTGAGTATCTTGATTCTGCTGAGTTTGAAGCACCTGGAGGTGCGGAAAGCAATAGTGCACGAGGTAGAGCTTGAAATTTGATAACACATTTTGTTTAGAAATACAAGGCTCTTGATGAACAAGGGAAGGGGCTGACAGAGCAAGAAGTTCAAAACTTGTTGATGCAACTAGATTTCCACAGACACCTCAAGCAGAAGCAGTTCCAACACATCATAGAATTAAAACTATATATTTTTAAAAACCCATTTAAAAAATAATTAAGAAGATGTAAAACTGGCTAAGCTGGCGAGCTTAATTCAGACATAGCAACCAAGGGCTGGTTCTCCTTTCAAAGCAGCGCAGCTGAAGCAAGCTGGCAAGATCTCTATAAATGAAGTGCCCAAGCATGTCACTTCCAGCCAATTGAATCTCCAAACTTAAAACCTCAAGATTCCCCGCCACTCCCATGTATCTCAAAATTTTGCAATTAATCAAGATTTCTATCTTTTTAGATTGATTAAATGCAATTCAATTTGTTCAGAAGTATTTTTATTTAATGCTAAACTTTGTCCTTATAAGATAAATAGCAAATAATAATCCAGTTATTTATTTTAAATCTGCAAACTTTAAGTTTTCAAATCCGTTGTCGCAGGCCTCCTTCACCTCTGGCGCAAACTCAGCTATTTAAGAGAGTGCAGTCGACACTGAGAAGTTTGAGGAGTTCCAAAAGCTGCTTGAAGAGAAAAAATCTGACTCCTTCTTAACCTTTGGTTATTCTATCCTTTTAAACTATTTACAAGGAATAAATATCACATTTTTAAATTATAATAATACAATTTTATGCTTTTTTACATATAGTTGTAAAAATAATAAACAATAGTAGAACAACTTTAATTTGTAGTATTTTATAATTATTTTATTAAAAAGCTTATAAATTTTGTTGTAATTTGTTTATAATCTTGTAATACAAGATAATTCAGGAGCAGATTGAGAACAAATGGTGGCTGTTGAAAGAACTGCAGTTGGTAAATGAGGAATTCCAAAAGATAAACAAGGACGTGGAACAGAAGAGGACTCTCAAAAATATCAAGTCTAAAACTGCAAGTGCAATTAAGGAAAAAGATCTAGCCACCAGAGATCCAAAGTGAAAAAAATACAAATGCTTATTAAAATGGCAATCTTAAAATTCTTAAAGAATATTTAAGCTCATTTCTTATTTCTTACTTAAAATATGGATCTATAAAGTCTAAAATAAACTCAAGTAAGACTCCAAATCCATTTATAATGATTAACTTTTAAAAAATCCATTTATTTTGAGCGATATTTATATATTAAATTTGAATATTAATGCAAGAGTTACTATTCTAAAACTTAGCTAATTATAGATTAAGTGAAAATTAATAGTCCTACTATCTTAAATCATTCTTTTTGATATACTGCAGCCATAAAATTTGTCTTTAATAATTTGTTTATATTGAGTTAATGATTCTCTAAAAGAGGATCCACAAACCTATTCTTTAATATAAATGTCAGTTATGTTTATCTAAAAACTCTTTTCAAATCGACACCGAA
>JAJKFJ010009627.1:0-14471 GCA_027382625.1 Tetmemena sp. SeJ-2015 | reverse complement strand
AGGAGAAAATTAGGACCCCACTAAAAAGAAGAAGAGGAGAAATGCAAGCATCGAAATTCTCAAGAAGAAGTAAAACACTTCAGATGATCCTATGAGGAAGTTTGGCTTAATGACACTCAATCAATTCATTATCATGATCATAAAATTATACATTTTAAATTCATCCCATATAAAAAGCCTATTCTGAAATCGATGCCTGTATTCGTGAATGCGAGAGGAGTTATGTCAGATCTTGAGTAGAATTTCGGAGGGATTTATTTCATTAAGAATCAAGCTGTGAGAGAACAGGCTGAGTTGAAAGATCAAAGAAGACATAGAGCGCAAAACTTGAACTTGACAAATAAAATCTTTATCTAGTAGAACATGAAAAGAGTTTAGTCAGCAAGGCCTAAGTAGTTTAAAAGTCTTATTCACTCGAAGTTCGAAGCTCCTTATGCTATTAGACCACTCTCTGCTGTTAGAAAGAGTGAGCATAGCATCCACTCTCATCAATAATTCACAAATAGAAATGTAGAATACACACCTGTCAAAGAATAAATTATTGGAATGGGGTCCTTATTCTAAAATAATTTAGGGATTTAAAAATCAAATTTTGTTGCTCACTCTAAAAATATTATTGATATGGTTATCCAAATTATTTATGCTATTTTAGTAAGTTATGCTTACTTTAAAAAATTAACGATCAACTTTTTAAATTTTGAATTACTAATTTTCTCATTAAAATTTCTTTCCTTATTTTTTCCATTGAGAAGTTAAATTTGTATATGTTTCTATTAAGATCTAAGATTTCAATTTATGCATTTAAAGATTAATCTTGCATTAATATATGCCTTTATTCTTTTTTATTTACCAAGGTTAAGGATAAAAATTTTTGCCAAAAAATATTAGCAAAATTTGTCTCCTTTTATGTATTATAAGCTAAATATTTTTATTTAATATTAATTGATATATTCTAAAATAGCGAATTGAAGCTTTCTCTGCAAAAAAGAAATTTGATTTGACATTATTTCACCTATTTGTGACTCATAATATCTCCCAGAATTTATAAATCTTAAAAATCGAAAAATAACAACTCAATAATACTACATAATCTTGCTTAATAAAGCTTAAGAATTCTACTCATCTGCTCTGCATTTACCTGGGCAAACACTCAAATTCTTCTTCATTGATAATTATTTTAAACTGCCTGAATTCATTCCTTGTAATTAGTTTTGGTGTTCACTTTCTCTGGCTTGATCCAATCTTTATCTTCATCACTTTCGATTATTGATATATTGTTTGACTCAGAGAGAAGAGACTCCGTGCGCTCTCTCCTCTCTGATCTCTTGCTAAAGTATTCAGAAGTCCTAAGAATCTCGAAACTTTGATTCGCGCTTAAATTAAGATAAAAACTATCAGTTATTTTCTGCTCCTCATGCTTTACCTATCTCTCGAGCTATTTGAAAGTTAATCCACAGGACATAAATTCTTTTCTAGGCTTGCCTTCAGGTCGTGCTAGTTTAATTTTGCCCTCTCTTTACTTGAATGATTGATTTCTTTAACTCCATCCTCTTTGAAATACGATTTCATGTGTATACTGCTTGCTAAGAATGTCCTCCCATTTTAGAAATCCTCATCTTCTTGTCGATAATCATTAATTTTTGGCAAAACCTTTTATGTATACTCTTGTTATATGTTGTTGAGGAGATTTGTGCACACATTAGAAAACAGACCGAGATAAATCTGTGCGTTCTATCCCACTCTCTGAATCAACTCCTCTTTCGAACTCATTCTCCATTTCCGCTGTAGCAAAGAGAAAAATCCATAGTCCTCCTTAAAAAGTTTGCTGTCCTAATATCTAAAAAAGAGTTGAAACCAAATGCTTAATTTTCGAGATTCTGTAGCAGGAATTTACTCGATACACACCTCTTTCTAATTTTAATCATACTTGGGGTTTATGAATTCTTTGCGATATAAATCGTAGCTCTTTATCTGCGACCAAATCGAAGTTGTCTTATCTTTCAATTTAAATTCAGATCTCTATTTCTCATTATCAAAGAGAAAAGTTCCAAACTTGCAGTTAAGGACTTCATCTGCTAAGAATAACAAATATTCCTCTTTGAATTCAAAAAGATTGCTGATTTCTTGCATCTGTAGAAGCTGAAAGACGCAGTCTAAGAACTAGAGAAAGATGGGGCTTCTTTAATCATGGATTATTTAAAGCATTTGAATTCATATAATTTACTATCATCCTTATGATTAGAGGAGTAATGGCCAAATCTTCTTTGGAACTAGTGGCCAAAGCTTATCCAATCCTTCTCAATTAGAACTTGGAAGCCATCTATCGTTCTATAGTATGGGTCCATCATGATTTGAGCTAGAGAACATAACTAAGCAGTTCTGTCCCATCCATCTGAACAGTGCACCAAAACATTCATATTTTAACCTCTTATTGCTTTTACTACCTTATTAGAGCCTTCTAGGATCTTCTAAATGAGGGATAGCCACTTTGAATTTTCTATGAGGACACACCACTTTTGCAGATTTTAATTAAGGATTTCTTCTTCATTAAGTGCAATCATCTGCTCATATTTAAAATAGAAGAAAAACTTTAGACATAAGCACTTCTGACAGCATGAATATTATCTATGCTACAGAATTCAATACTACAGTTATCATAGTACTCTTCATATTCAAATCCTCCCTTGTTAACTTTATTAGCATAGGCGTTAATGTAAGATCTCGCATAAATCTTGTAAAAATAAAACTAGCATCGAATATCATAAGTCTCTCATCTTTCTCTCCATCATTAACTGTTAACTTTGTTTAGCCTAGTATTTTCAAGTAGTCCTCATCAGCTTTGCTTCTGCTATTATATAAGCCTATCTTAATTTGACTGGATCTCCAAATAGAGCACCCTGAGACTTTGTCAAAGTATGTGAGTGCAGGCAATCTTGCCTTAGTTCTAAATTAGGAACTGGCTTAAAAGATATTTAAAACAACAACTATTTTTGCTTTGAGAAGTTAATCACTGGCTTTTGTTGGAACTACAAGTAAGAGGGGATAGGTAGGTGAAATTGCAAAGCCCTCATTTGTGAAAACTCTGAATAAATCCTCCTAAGTAAAAGTTAAGATTAAATTGAGAAAAAAATCTAATTATTGATCAATTATTTAACCAAAGATATATAAAGTGTAGGAAAAAAACTTAATAAACTTACATTATTGAGATAGACACCCTGCCTTTTAAATTCATTTAAAGGGTTTCTGTAGACATCCCATCCTTCAAATAATCTCTTATCATAGCTGTTCGGAATAAAATATAATTTTTGAAAGAACAAATTTTCGAGATCAATTTTTAAGAATATTTTAATCTTTAAAACTATTACTTTTATTATCCAGAGATATTAAAAATTGATAAAACTTTTAGGAACAAGAAAATAAATTGCTAGACTTTGTAGTTTAAATAAGAAAACTATTTTAAATTAAATTTGAAAAAAAAAATTTGAATAAATTCAATCTTATGCTCGAGAACAAAATGATCGCTTCTGTCCTAAAGCTATGAAAAAGCGTGCTTGTTTATTTTTTCAGTAAAATTAAAAATGAATACATATTCAATCAATTTTATTTTTAAAATACCCAATAAAATATATTTTCTTTAATTAAATAAAATTTAAGCACTTTTTTAGCATTTATAAACCTTAATAACATTGAGATATTCACATTAAATAAATACAGCAGAATTTAAATTCAGTTATAGATTGCACTTCTTCTTGTGGTTATAAAAGAAACTGAAGTGTCCTCAAATCTTTAGTCTGGATTTGGATTTAGTTAAATGACTCATTTTGAAGTCTAGGATCATTAGCTGCCATAACTTAGTTTGCTGACTTAATTTTGCCGAAAGGAACTGTTAAGTAGTCTTAGATATTTGGGTCTAAATCATTAGGGACTTATTTATTTAACTATTGATCGAATCTCTCCTTTGGCTTGGGAAGAAAGATCAGCTAAATATAGTTCACTTTGAATTATTATAAAATTTTAAGCTTGTAGTTAGTGATTATTAAAGTTCCCTCTAACAAAGAAAAGTTGATACTGGGTGGGAGTTGACATTTGCAATCAATTCTCTTTATTTATTTCTCTCTAAACTCAATTTAATCTGGTCTTAGACCATCAATTTTTGGTTTTTCCTCATCATACAGCATTTAAAAGGTACGTTCAAATACTTATAAATTTATAAATTGAGTGTATTTTAAAAGGTCTTTCTGTAGCTTTCTTTTGTCATATAATCAGAATCAAACAAGATATTTTGGTCTTCATATAAAGCTACATTGTTTTCTTCATCCAATTGCTCAAATTATTGAAACGAAGAGGCCTCATCCTAGTTTCTTAAATTCTAAAAACCTAAATTGCCAAGTACCTAACCCATATTTAAAAGTCTAAAAATATTATAGAACTAAGTTTATATAAGTTTACTTATTGAGGATAGATTCTTGGCTTAGTAAAGTGAGTTAAGAATCCTCAATGAATTGCTAGTCTAAAGATCCTGAAAGAGAGGTGGGGACCTTAATTTTTACTAGAGTCTCGACGCAACAACTCTGCCCGAGTTCATCGATCTAATCGTCGTCTTGATTCGGCATCTAAAGTTAACTCACTTGATTGAATTTAAGATGAGGCATATCAAAATATATAAAAAAGCGCTATCAGTTTTAATAAACATAGGTCAATTTAAAAGATATATCAGTTTGTTGTAAATGAAATTTGTTTTCCTCTCTGAGTAGGTGAGTTTACTGTGGGAGTTGCCCTTGTTTCTGAATAGTTCATGGATGTGAGTTTATACTATCTGAGGGTTTCTGATGCGACTGATTTGAGGTGTGAGCTGAGATTGAAGGCCCGAAGTAATTCATGTTCTGCAGTCTCGTTAAGTTAGTTTGAGCAGGCTCCACCTAATACTCCAAATAACTTTCCACCATGGAGTCTTAAAGCGAGGGTTGTTTGGCCATATTGTGCTGCTCAAAGGGCTTAGAGGGCCCAAACTATTCTCTTTTTTGCTTATAAATTTACGCAGATGACATTATTAATAACAAATATAAACAATAAACCTTCTAAGAAATTATTCATACACAAATCTCGTCTCCAATCATTCTAATAAAGTTTAATTTAAGGAAAGCTTGAATTATAGAAATTAAAACGTAGCTGATCAGGATTTTTAATTGAGGGTAAGGCCCTGAACTAAAACATATCTAATTAACTCTAGTTAACAAGTGTAGATAAAAAGTAGCCACATTGGATCTCGCATTAATTTTTGCATTTCTTCGCTCACAGTAGTAGTCGGATTAGATATTTGTTCCTCAGATAAAGCTTCCTCTTAATTCATGTATGAAATCTAATCGTCAAGGAAGGACTTATAGCTTTAAGATTGGACTCTCGAAGATTTCTTAGAGTTTAAGAAAGATGCAGGACCATATTACTCACTCTCCTCTTGTGATTATCCTGATGATATAGTTGCAAATTAAATGAAAATCGGAATTAATTAAAATAATTAATGAAGAGGTGTAAAATTTTGGCCGTTATAATGAGAGCTTTGTTGCTCAATATGGGGCTTGTTCTTTAGCTTTTTGAAAATTAATATGAGTTTCTTCTTTAATAATCTTTGTGAGCACCTCTCAGTAGTGAGATATGATACGAGCAAACTTCCAAAGACCAAGTATCAACTTCATAAGAACTTGTGTCTCTTATAACTCTCGACTGAGCACTCCCACACAAAAGTTGCAAAGATAAAAAATTCTTAGAATTTTATGCTCTATCTAATGGTGCACTTATTATTCAAATTAGAGATAGTTGAACTTTCACTCATTTAATCCATTTTATTTTAATTTCTAGTTTAGTTCTCTTTTTTATTAAATTCTCAGCTTTATTATAGTTTCGACATTTTTAACTTTCAAGCAATGCTTTAAAAATAAAGTTTAAATGAAGAATTAATGAGAACTTATTCTTTTTTTTTACTTCTCTAATATTCGATGAGCTATATTTTCAAAGTCCTAACTACTGTCCAATCCAAGCTTGCTTTTATTCCTTCTCATCACTTGCATCCATTTCTTGGCATTAAACTATTTATAATGAGAAAATAGTTTTAATTAGTATGAGAAAGGAGGTCTGGCTTATAAATTGCGTCCTCCCGTTGAGAGTGCTAAGCCTGATTTTATTACTCAGGGTTTTAGCTAAGTTCCTTGGAGAATTGTTGGAATTTCTAGTTTCCGGTAAGCCTTGCTCTTTAACTAAGTTAGAATAAGTTAAGTTTCACTTTTTAAATTTAAACTGTTACTGGGAGAGAAGGAGGGGAGGATAGATTTAGTAAAACAATAGCCTTTTTCATTTAAGTATGTTTATTCTGGATTATGATCATTCAATTTCTAGTCTGAATCAGAAGAGAAGTAGCTTCCATGGTAGTTCATTATCTCTATTGATTGTGTGTAATCATCCTGGGCTTATTCAATGATGGGATGCTCATGACTTACCCCACTCTAAAGTTCCATAGGATTCATTCTTTGTAGATGAGAGGGATTCTCTTGCCTATTATTCTGAGAAAGTCTTAAATTTTCCACTTGAGGTTATATCAGTTTAAATTATGATAAAATTTCAAGAGGAAAAAATATTTTTCAGTGTCTGTCGATTCTCTTGATTCTCTTTAAACGATTGTAGAATATAATCGAAAATCTCCTTCAGCTAATTTTTCTGATCCTGACTGATTGGATCCTACACCTATGAAGATCTTTTTGTTATTTCACTATTCTATAATTATTTGACTTCTAAATATCTCGCCTCCTCTCCTTAAACTCTTTAGCTTATCGGAGTGTCAGTTGATCTCTCATCTATATTTTAAGAACGAGATCTGCTCAGCTTTTCAAGGTCATTTAGAATTTAAATGCTATAAACTTTAATGATTGTCTGTTCTGATGCTTTGAATTTCCCTTAAGACTTGATTTTAGTGCTCTTTAATTTGATTTTGCATTTTCTATTGATTTTACATAAGAATCAGTTAATTTTCGTGTTCATACTTGCTTGAGCTTTCGGAAAAATACTCTTGAGCAGATCGTGTATTCTAAGATATTTAAAGACAACTAACTTTATCAAAGTATTATAAGATAGGGGTTGATGATGGTTTTGTGAGTCATAGGCACTCTAATAGTTAACTGCACATTATTTCACTATCCTTTTGAGCGATCTAATTGGCTAGTTACTTATAGACTAGTCCATTTTGCTATTAGATCTCTTAGAGCAAGAATTGTACTTGCTTTGGTTCTCAACCGTTACGTATTTTTGATTGAGCTGCTTCTTTACTTCGAATTTATCTCTATAGGTAAATTTAGAAGCTTCTGAAAGCCTCTAAGTACCAAAAACGTTATGAATGACCTCACTGCAAGTCGGAGATAATTTCACTCCTGAATTTCGCTTATTACTTCTGAATTAGATGGTCTGACGTGAATGATCTGTATCAAAAATTTGATCCTAAGAATTTTTACAACAATTTGATAAGCCCTTGTTTGATTAGAGATTTTTAGGTAGTGATGAAATTTATAATCGAGATATGAAAATTATCTATATATAATTTTGATGAAGTATTTAAAGTGTTGTAAGCTTGCTATTTGTGTTACAGATGAGAACAGCAATAATGCGTGTTACCTCCTAGTAAAATTCTGGCTTAGATTTCGCGCTGAGCAGGGCTTTGACTCCTTTATGAGTTCATGACTTGAATCGATTGATACTGCTGCTGCAGTTGAGCATTGACTCTTTCTAAACTCGAAATTATAATTAAATGATAATTCTGTCGAATGATTATTAGACTAAGAGTACACTTTATTCAACAAAATCTTTTTATTGCAGTCTATGATTCTCTTTGCCACATTTTATTTTATCCTTTAGCTGAAAGTCTAAACTAAATTAAAATATTTTATTATCACAACAAATAGGGAATAGCCTTATAATAAAGCATTTAGGAGAATGTATATCACTTAAATTTATAGAACAATTTGAGCCACTTATTTATTTTGGCCAAATTTAAAGAAATCCATTTAATCAATAATTCTCAAGGTATAAATTCAATTTAAGCTAAATTTTTCTAATAGTTTAGCTTGTATCTCTGCTCTACGAGTTTTCATGAGTTCGATAAGAACTTAACTCTTTAGAAATTCCATGAGAATAAGGAGCTTCACTTATGTTTTCATCAGTAGGATCTATGCTTCTATATTCTGTTGACTCTGACATTTCTGTATTCTACCCTTGACTAACTTATTTTTGGGTCATCATCCTTGGGTTGCTTGCTCTTCCATTCCTCTCTAGTTTCAAAGAGAGCTCTTCCTTCAAAAACTTTTCGCTTGCGATATTTGATCTATAGTTCCTTGAGCTTTGAAGCTACTGTGTTTTCTCAAAGTTCTACTTAGCTATTTCACTTTATCTTTGCTTTAGGTTTGACTAGGAATTGTAAGTATTAGGTCTCAATCCTTGAGGGTATGTATTCCCCTACATGTGATTCTGATTTGACTTTAAAGGGGCATCACATTTCTTTGACCTTAGAGGAGAGATATGCGCTGACTACGCTTGCTGCTTTATCTTTAGCTAGGGAGGTCTAGAGTTATTGCTTTCTGTATTTTAATGGGTATTTATGATTTACTTGAGAGGAGTGTTGCTCTAAGATATCTTGTGTGCAGATTATTACTTGAGTTGCATGTTTGATTCTTGTTTTTGCGCCATCATAGGGGAAATTTTTTGAGTAAGTTGAGGGCTAGGAATAGGTTTGAAAGTGATTTTCTTGACTGCATTTTCAGACTGATTTTTGATAGGGTGCTTTAAAGGCTTCATTTACTAACAACAACGACTTAATTAAAATTTAATTCAAGACAAAAAATACTTGAAATATTCTTTCCCTTTTAAAGTTTCTTAATTTTTTTTTATAAGGGTTATTTCTATTTTTTAGAATTCTTCTTTCTATCAAAGATAATAATTTCTATTGATAAAGAGGAAGATTAATTTGAAAGCAGCGAGGAATTATACAAAGATTTATATATTATAGTATAAATATTAATTAAAATTGGTGATTGATTAAAATAATAAATGGAGAGTTGCAACTTCGTGGCAGTTGAAATCGCAGAGTCAACCTCTGATTTGCAGCTTGTTCGATAGCTTATCGAAAATTAATATGAGTTTGTTCTCTGATCATCGCCTCAGCACCTCTCAGCAGCGAGATATGATGAGCACATTATCCTAAAAACCAAATATCACTTCTATTAAAACTTGTGTCGCTTATAACTCTGAAACGAGTGCTCCCACACAAAAGCTGCAAGGATATAAAGTTCTTAGAATTTGATGCTGAATCGAATGATGTAATTATTATTTAAATTGGGCACACTTCAACTGCAGCTTATTTGTTCCATTTTAATTTAATATATAAATTAATTTGATTTTTCATTAAATTCCTAGTTATATATATTTGGTATGATAAATAGTTTTGCTCTTATTAAATTTGAACCAATTTAAAATTTCTAGAAATAACTGATAAATATACTGTCAAAGTATATTTCAGAATTATAAGATAAATTAATGGATTCAAGAAGAGCAGTAGATCGAAGGAGGAACACTTCCAGAGATAGAAATCAAAACAGGAACAACTCTCCTAATAAAAGAAGATCTAGGTCTCCTCAGAGAACTAACGATAGGAGCATATATCATATTTTATTTAATAAAATGCACTTTTATATATTTTTTAGGAGAAGAGGGATGAAACATTCTGGAAACAGAGGAAGAAGGCATTCAAGGCGATCCTCATAAATAATTATTATCAACATTAATTTATTATATTTGTTGATATCATAAAGTTCTAAGTCCTCCTCCTCTTCCTCATCTTCAAACTCTTCTGACAAATCTTCTCTTTTATCAGACTCATCTTCCTCCTCTTCCAAATCAATCTAAAGAAAAGATCTTCAGAAAAGTCCAGAATTAATATATTCTTCACATTACAGTTAATTGAATGATAGTATTTATAACAGAAAGAAGTTAGAGTCAAGCAAGTTCTAAAAGGTATAGGAAGAATGGCTCCCGAGAGAGGTAATACAAACCTACTCAAAGATACTTGCTCAGACTTTAAAACCTATCTAGAAATCAAAACTATTATTTTTGTTTTACTTATTTAAAATTAAATGTGACAAAAGAGATATTAAGAGAAATATGCGAGTGCTTTGGAAAATTGAAGCACGATAATTATAGCTTCAGAGAGTCGGTTAAAAATACAAGTGCCTCCTTCTAAACGGATCCAAGCATTGAGTTCATTACACTTCCTGGAGGAGATAAGTTCAAGGGAGTGGCTTATGTGGAGTATGAGAGTGAGGAAGGTATGCTAACTGCATTTAATTGCCTGGCAAGTCAGGAAAATAAGGACAGGAAGCAAAGGCAATTGAAAAGAGAACTCAAATCTGAGCACGAAGGGCAAGAAGAAAATAAAGTTTTGCAGACTACTGTGAACTAGGATAATAACTAAAGTTATAGTAGATTTTTAACGGATAATGGCAAAGAGCAGAAAATTGAATAACTTAAAGGTGACCAAGAGGAAAATAAAGAGGGGGTTGATGATGATGCTCAAGATCGAATGATAAGCAGAAGAGAGCAATTGAAGATACAGCGAGATTAAGATGACATCGATCAAAAGTAAAATGACTAATCAGCTGTTACTTTAATTTACAATATATTGAAATATCTTTATATACTTGGATAGATGGCAGGAAAATTGACGTTGACTATTGCTCCAAACAATATGATGAAGACTTAGCTCCATTCCTCAGAGATAATTAAAGATAGAATGCAGATCAGAGAGAGAGAAATTAAAATAGAGCTGCTTAAGATTAGCTAAAACAAAGAGAAAGGGGCCAAAATCTTTATAGAGAAAGGGATAACAACAACTCTAGATATAGAGGGAATGATTTGCACAAAGATGGGAGTTTTAGAGATAGAAACGGAAGAGAAAATGGAGACAGTAGAATTAGAGATTATAGACGAGGCCAAGATAGCAGAAGAGATTATCGAGATAATAGAGTTATCTCAAGAGATAGAAATGATAGAAGATCAATTCCTGACAAAAGAAGAGAGGATTACAGAAGAAAAAATTCCCAAGAAAATAAAAATCGAAGAGATAGAAGGAGAGGACATTAATCTCGCTCTAAGTCATCATCACCAAGCTCATCATCTTCTTCATCTTCCTCGTCCAATAATTCCAAATCATCATCCTCTTCTTCTAAATCACTTCATTCTTCAAAGGCTTAGTCAGAGAAAAAATGATTCAAATTTTTAATTAATTTCTTAAACACACTTGTAAAGTTATTCTTAGAAATATTTTGGAAATTATATCTTGCTAAGAGCATTTGCAAAGAATGAGATCAAGAGGTATATTGACGTAGACAAATTGATAAAGGCTAAATATCAGGACAATTTAGAGCTGTTGCAGTGGATGAAGCGCTATTTTGATATAAACTATAACGGAGAGCCCTATGACGCTGTGGGACGCAGAAAGGGACAGGACCTTTACTAATGGTTAAAAGTGCAGACAATAAGTTATTATTTTACTACATCCTCGGAGGTTCCAAAGTAGGATAGGCCTAAGGAGGTGGTGTCACAGCACCAAAGTAGTCCACTCCTGGTGCTAAGTTCATAATATCGAGGTTTATAACTCTTTAATTTAAGTCATTGGGTGTAGCTAAGCCTGCAGAAAAGTAAGCCGCAGTAAAGGCTTCCCTAGGAGCAGGGTTGAAGAAAGCGATGGGAAGTGGATCCGGTGCAGCCCCAACTGGGGACCAAAAGGCCCTTCAAACCGAGATTAACGAGATGAAGTTGAATATGGAAACTCTGGAGAAGGAGAGGGATTTTTACTTCGGAAAGCTTAGAGACATAGAAACTTATCTCCAAATCAACTCGGGCATGGGAACACTACTAACAGAAAATATCATGAAATAAACTACTATTCATTCTCAATCCTTCTCATTTTCATATTAATGAAGATACTCTATGCAAGTGAAGAAGAAAAGATTACCATAGATGAGCAAGGAAATCTAACAATCGCAGTAGGAGAGGGTAGGGCTCAGGAAGAAGAACATAAAGATGAGGAGGATGAGAGCTTGGTATGAAGACTCAAAAGAAGTGCCACAACTGCCACTCTGTCGTCAACTACCACCAGTACCACAATTAAGAGTTCAAGGCAAAGTATTAATATAAAAGCTAAGCCGCTCGCATCCAAGCCTCAGGAAGTTAACACTGACAAAAATTTTTAATTTAAGTCAAGAAATTGAAAAAGGATCTCCTTGAAAGACCGCTTACTGCGAGGAGGCCCACTGAAAAGCCATCTCCTCCTAAGGCAGTCAAGCTTTGTGAAGAGCCAGTAAGCTCTCTTCATGGACAGATTATGGAAATGTGGGATATTTGAGAGTTTTATAAACACTATAAGCATGTTTATGGAGGTCAATTTTGCTACACTTTACTTTTTGAGTTATCACCCGGTTCGAGCGGCTTAGCATTTTGTATATCTATTAATTCCTATATCTGTAAATCTTGCTTTGCAATTCAATTTGAAGCTTTGCAAATGCTTGTTGCAACACTTTGAAATTCTCAACGTATTCGTAATCATGCTTTGCCTACCACTTTACTTTTCCCATCTGCAAAATTTTTTAATATTCTACCTATTTATTATACAGCATGAATCGCTTTTTATAATGCACAGTGCCAGGGAAGATGGCATCGATGATTTGACAGTATACTGAGCCAGTTGCACACTACTCGACCTTGGAAAGGTGCAGTTAAAAGGTGTCGTTGACCCAAGATAAAAGCTCTCCTCTGCCCACGAAGAAGGCGCCCTCCATCATGCCGATGTTATCTCCTGACATTTTCACTAAGAATTCTCTCTTCTATTTTATTATTGAATGTTTATACTACTTTCCAAATTTGGCCTAAGTTCGCGATGTTAAGTGATGAGTGTATATATGCGTGTATGTGTCTTGTAAATCATCTGATAAAGGGAAACACATAAGAAAAAGAATCAAAGTTTAAGAATTAGGAATAGAACCTCAAAAATATATACTTGCATAAATATAAACTTGATTAAGGTGAAATAACAGCTTCATAATTGGTAAAAATCGACAGTCAAGGTCTATCTACAAAGTTTTCATTTCAAAAGTTTTGGTCCACTCATTGATGGCCTTAAGAGGGCTTATTTGCAACTGAGTCGATAACTTGAGCTAGAGGTTTATAGACTTCCTCGTCTGATTCAAACGCTTGCTTGATTTCATCATAGTACACAAAGAGCTGCAGAGAAACATTTATTATTGATGTAGCAAATATCTTCATTAATATCAGCATTTTAGCTGATCTTGCCTGAGTCTATTTGCAATCCAATTAATCCAAAACTGTGAAGTCGTTTTACAATATCCTTGAAGAGGTTAGAAGACATGCTCTCAACTTTCATGGCTCTTCTTTCTTTGATGAATGCTAACTCATTCACTCCAAAAAATCTATTCACTCTGCTTTGACCATCTTTATTCAATTTCTTCATATTTTTAATGCATTTGTTTAAAAACCTTGCTATGGAAGGGGAGGGAATAGTTCCTGCTTTCTCCAATCCAAATACTGCTTTAGGAACACATCGCACCTGTGCAAAGCATCTTCAAGGATCACTTTTTCAGAATCTGGCTTGTGCTTCAGCTGAAAGAAGATGGCGAGGATCACTAGCTTCTCATACTTTCTCAATGAAAGCAGTAGTAACAAATTAAGATGGTTAAAGTGTTATAATTAGCAGCACTTGAACAGTCTTTGAATTGTAGAGATCAGCAAATGCTTTCAAAACGTCTTAGTAAGTTACTTTCGTAGGCTAAAAACAAAATTAGGAGGAGAGAGTTTAAACTTACAGGAGGAATTTATTTCTAAGCTTTAGAAAGACTCTCGCATAACTTTAGGTACTAGTCTTTGCAAAGTTCAACTGCTCTCTTTGTGACTGCCAACGATCTTCTTATGTCTCCACTATAGCTGGAAACCTTTGTGGCCACAAGACTGATGCTCGTCTTATCAAATATCTGCTTAAAATTATCAATAACGAATAAAGAAAATCTGGATGTCCTAAAGTCTAGACTCTAGAATAGTGGTAATTTGATCCTTGTTGTATGGCTCATACACAAGTCTATTGTTTCCTATTCTACTTGCAATCTTGGGCTACAATCTCTCAGGCAAGTCCATGGTATTGGCGATAGCGATAATGAGTAGGTTGGAATTCTAATGGCAAGGCCAATCAAACAAGTTATAGAGCAGAGTCTACTTCTTGTTCACTAAAGCATCCAGCTCATCAATGAGGATGACTCTCACAATTTCTGATTCTTGCTTGATGTCAATCTTGTTGGGATCTACAGCTCTTAAGGTACCTTTGCCTTAGCGCCTTCCTGCGTTTAGATAATTGTTGAGCACTTGGTACTTGT
>JAJKFJ010009618.1:0-14474 GCA_027382625.1 Tetmemena sp. SeJ-2015 | reverse complement strand
TTTTTAACATTCAATATCATAAAAAGAGAGGGAGGTGTACTTCCGCCCCCTCCCTCCCCAAATTAGATTAAAGTCTCATCAGAAATATGCGATCAAAGATTATGTGCGGTCTGGGCAATCTAGGTTTCGTGTGTGCGGTCTGGGCAATCTGGGTTTGGTGTGTGCGGTCTGGGCAAAGTGTGTGCGGTCTGGGCAAAGTATGTGCGGTCTGGGCAATCTGGGGAATGTATGTGCGGTCTGGGCAAATATGTGCGGTTCCCAGACCGCACGTGCGGTGCCGGACTCACCCCCCTTTGTATTTTATATAGAGCTTGGCAAGTCCGTATTGCACTCTGCTCATTTATAGAAACCTAAATGGAATGATAAAGAGATTGTTATATAGCTCCAGAGTCGCAATTATAGTTTTTATCGCAGCAGTAACCTTAAGAGTACGAAGGAAATGCGCAGAACTTTCTGCTGTTGTCTATGCACTGGAATTTGCTATCTTTAAATATCAATAGTAAAAGATCTAATAAATGTTTTGCAAGATTTTGAGTCGCTGGTTTTTGTAATTTCTAATCATTAATAAATGAGGTGAGGATATTTATTTTAATTGTAATGGATTAAAGATCTCTCACTGGAGAGAAAAAGGATTCTTCATTAGCTTTTGCTAATGCGGATTATTTGAGCAGCGCTGTGGTGACTAAGATTATCAAATTTAATAAATTCATTTGAAAACCTGCTTTCTTATTATAATTTGCCAGTTTATTTACCTTTTTCATAATTTATTAATTATATTCCTCCTCTAAACCCAAGCAAATAAATGGAGACAAAAATGATTGAGAGCATTTAAATAATTTTAAATCACAAAAACTTTATTATAAAAAATTATAAGTGCTTTTGTTTAGGTTTAAGTTAGGGTTAGCCTATGAAACTCCGCTGACTTATTTAGAGTGCTATCTGTCGTAGTAATTTCATAAAAAAGATCTTATCCTCACTAAATTGATCCTTAATTGGACACAAAATTCATAAATATAAGCAAAATATAGTAAAAAATAGATGATCTTGAAATCTCTTTAAATGATAATTCTTATTTTTAAGCTTCTAATTTATGTCTCAATTTGGTGAAATCCTTAATATAAATTTGCTTTATTTAATTACATTTTTTGTTAATTTGTGATTCATGCCTGCTCTGATTAATTTTCCTCTTCCTATGGAGTTTGAGGAGGCAATTAATTTTGAGCTAGTAAATTAGGGCGCACCCATTTCTCCGCTTTAGGTAGATCCCTTGGCTTGTTCTTAATAACCTTGTACATCTTAATACAAACCTATTAGGAAAAAATAGAATTGAGAATGATTTGCTCTTTCTCTTGATTTTGTTGACAGACTAGAACTTAGTAGTGGCTGCTTGCTGGGAAGATGTTTACGATTCAGCATTTGAGTCATCTAAACCCCCCTTTTGAATGAAAGTTCCAAAGCCACTGTCGATGTCCTCCTATTCCTCATAGTACTACTCACCGTCTTCCTCTATGCTTTAATTTGCCTCTCTCTGTGAATTCTAGTTTCTCAGGCCTTGCATAGTTGTTCTTTTCTTCATCAATTTAATTATTAATGGTGAATTTATATTTTTCTAGTCTATCTTAGCTGTCAAAAGCGTACTCCTTGGAAGCACAGGCTTAAACGGATTCATCTAGCTCTGGTTAGAATCTATCAAAAAGTATTTAACTTTTAAATTTAAATCCCTCCTGGCATGAGAGTTGCCATTATTTGACTCAAGTTCTTCAGTCTCGATACCTGAATCGCTAGCAAGTAGCTCTGTAGTCTTCTAGTTCCTCAATTTCTTTTTCTATATTCGATTTATAAACACAGTTTGCTCTCTCTCTTGACTGGAGTCTGTTCTCTTTGTAGTGGGACCAGTTTGCTAATTGCTTCTGTTCATCAAATCTCCTTGCCTCACTTTGTTTTGAATGAAGGACTTGGCTCCTTTTTGTCTCTGCTCCTTTCTAATTTTTACAAATTAAATCTTAGTTAGAAAAATGTATAATTGAAGAGTTTAAATCTTTGAGGCTGGTTTTAATGTCTGATTATATAAATTTGTAACGAAAAACATAAAACTATTCTGATTACTAATCGTCATTTATAATATTAATTGTAAAATCATTTTATGGAGAAAGAGCATCTTAAAATTATTGTTATCTTTAAAACAAATTAGATAATCACTATGAAAAAATTAATTAAGATTGAATTAAAAGCTTAATTAAAAAATAAAAGCATTTTTTAAAAGCCACAGAATATAATTTGAAATAAGGATACGAAATATTTCTATTCTCACTAAATTTATTCAATATTGCAAATTGTTTTGCCCCACTAAGCCTTTTTAATTTAAAGTTTCCTCATCCTCTTGGAATAAATTCGCTGTCTTTTGGCTCATCACCTTATTACTTTCATCATTCAAGCTTGCGACCTCGAGGTAAGATTTTTGAATTAAATTATTTATTCTCTTTAAAACATAAGAGTTAAAAGTTTCGGTGCTCTGCTATTCATTCATATTAAAAAAGACTAACTTTTCAGTTTATAAATTATTAAAGTGTATGTGACTTGCCTTCTATAAGTTGTATTAGATAGCCTGTTCTCATACCCTACTCCCTTTTTATTAGGCTTCTAATTAAGTTTCTGAAATTCAAATGGTGTCACTCATTTAAATAAGGGGATAAAGTTGAATTTAAATAAAAATTAATTCTAACTGTGTCGTTCTCCTCTTCCTTGTCAAAATCATTGCTGATTGTGACCGCATTTCTAGAAGCATGATTAGTCTCTCCTAACCTCGCCTAAGAGCCATTATGACTTTCCTGAGGAAGAAGAGGACTCTTCCTCTCATTCTTAATAGGTGAAGAGGAGCGACTCTTATTCAGAGATTTACTGTTGTTGCTGATTTGTTGCTGTAAAGCAGGGTTGTGATTATACTCATCTATTATTTTGTTTTCTTAAATGATCTATTGCTAGAACTCTTGCTATTACTCTTGCTCTATACTTTAGTGGATGTTTTTCAAAGCTTCAATGTCCATCAGATTTTAATTTTCTCTGAAATATAATGAAAAACGATGCCAAAAATATTTGGGAGAAAGACTGGTTTGTTGTCTTCTTTATTCTGCTAGTCATTTTCCTAATCTGGATGAGAGAGTTACTGATTAGATCTGGAAGTGGGCAACTGTTCGTGGCTTTCTTATTAAGACTGTTCTGTCTCGAGTGGAAAGTAGTTCTCTTACTTCACGGTACTTAGACCCACTCCTTTGCCTTTAGTCTTTCAATTGCTTTTCTGTGCCGTCTTTTCTACTTTCTGAAGTTTAAGAGTATATTTAAATCGTAAGAATTTATTGTAAGATTAATTTTGAGAGCTGAAGCTTTGCTTCGCGAGCCCATATTCTTAGCATTTTTGTGCTTTTCTTCAGATTTGATTGGAGAATGATTTTTCATAGGAGACAGCTAAATTTTCTATTTAAAAACATTGAAACTCAAGAGATAGAATGAGTTTAAGGAGACTGAATGTTATTATCTTCATCAGCCTCGTTATCTTCTTGGATTGCCTCGATGAAGGAACCTTTTTCTCCTCCTTCATTCTTTACGAAGGACATCAGTCCTCCAGTTCCCATTTTTATTGTAGACCCTGGAGTATTATTGGCGTTCTTCTCAAAGGTCACATTAATTTTTTAAATATAATTTGGTTGCTTAGTAAACTGAAAGTTCTTCTATGATAGCTCAGTAGTGCGAGTGTAGGTGTCGTTTGTTCTTTAAGATTAAGAGCTCTAGTAAACTCAAATAGGTAAGGTATAATTCTAAAAAGCTTGATTATTTAAGGGTATTTAGTCAAAAAAATATTAATTTAGTTTTTATTAGTTATAAAAATGCTTGCCAGATTTTTTTAAGGATTAAAATTGCATTATATTCTAAAGAAATTGAGCAAGCTATCGAGATTAAATGCTTTTAAATAAATCATCTATTTAAATTAATTTATTAACCATAATAAATTATTACTTTTATAAAATATATGCTTCTTTTAAATAGGAATACAACAACCTTTGATTGATCATAGAAGAGTAAATAAATTCCCATAATAAAGGGTAATAAAAGAGTTGTAGTTCGATTGCTCTTATGATTCCTCTCTGTCATCTGAATTCAATATGTCTTTTGGAATTTGTTTGAAATTAGGGGAGAGAATTAGTTCTTATTGATCATCTATATCTTATTATTGCAGTTGCTGATTTTATTATACCTCGCTTTCATTTTTATTAGATGATTTATTTTTCCTGTTCGATTGATAAATATATTCAAAATATAATTACAATAAATTATTTGTAAGAACATGATACAGTAAATATATAATAATAAATTATGGAAAACTTTTTAAATTTAATATAAAAAAGTGAATTTCTTAAATAAATTTTAACTCTCTTTAAACATTTGATGAAATTGAATCCTAAAGAAGAAAATAAAGAGAAGATCCTATTGTTAAATTATAATAATGCTGAAATTAAGGTATGCTTTATAAGTGCTATAAAATATTATATAATTTAAATTTAAAGTTGTTGATTGAGAGAGTTTAAATTCTTTATGGATACTTGCTTAATTATCGGAATGACTTTCCAAATCAGGCACTCGTAGAGTTGTCCCATTCATAATTTCCCTTTGCGTTATTGACTATGAATCTGGGAATGCACATACTCTGATTTACCTTATGCAAAAGATCTTAAAAAAGGAATAAGAATATTAATTTAAAATACTTGTTCCTTTTATCTTATAGAGAAGAGGTTAGTGCTATGATTAGAATAGTTGTGCTTTCGTTTCAGTTATGTTTTAATCGGTATCAGTCTCTCTTGTTTTTTGCCTGATCAGTTAGCTTTTGAATCTCTGTGTCTAATTCTAAATTATTTATTTATTTTAGGGTTGTTATTTCTAAAATGCCAAAAAATAGAAATTATTGGATGAAAATAATATTGCTGTGAGAACTTTTTTTTATTGTATTTATGATGATCAATAATGAAAGTTAAATTTACTAATTCTTGATGAGGTGCCTTCTGAAGAGCACAAAACCAGTTAGAAGAGCGATAAATACGATTCCTATCACAAAAGCAACTGCGATAGGTACTACTGCAACTGACTCACTATTCAAATGAATTAATATTTGCTTATAAAATATTCGCAGTCGAAAGATTGGGAGTTTAGCTCCCTCCTGAAGTTAAATAAAGAATTATATATTGCAATAGATACTCCCCATAATTTATGTTGCACCGTTATCTGACGGGTTGGGATCAGACTCTTTTAGCAATAGTTTGAGAGAAATGGCAAAATTAGGAGATCCGCTCAAAGGGAAGTTAGTTATCACTAAGTTCACAATAGTTAAATTTCAAAGTCAAACCAAATCAAAATATTAAAGTAGATATCAGTGTTCGCTGGAAAAGAATACTTTCCTCCATTTTTTTAAAAAGAAAATGGAGGTATAGTTAATTTAAATTTGATGACTTAATATCAACTAGCTATTGAGATGTGGTAGTTGAGAATGAATTCCCTCCGCTGTAAAGAAAGGCGTTAGAGTCACTCAGAGATTTAAACTCAACTACTATTGTATTCAAAGAGAACAATTTAAATCCATTCATGGGTACTCCAAGATATATTTTTATCTAAAGAGGAAGTGTTGTCAGCTCTTATTCTATAGGAACAAACGTCTCCCATAATTAAACTGCCTGAACTCTTGCTTGATTCAATCAAAAGATAAACTTATCCGCAATTTATAGATTCTATAGGTTTCATACTCGCGTTAGTGGCTGTTATAAGCTTGGTTGCCCCACACGCGTTTTCGTAGGGACACACAAAATACTTGAGATTTGAGTTCAGAGTTGCGGAGGGCAAATCAGTAGTGCATTCTGCTCAAAAATTAAATTAAACTGATAAAAGCTCCAACATCGCAATTATAATTTTTGTCACAGCAATAGCCACTATCATAGGAGGGAGAGGAACAGAATTTCTTGCCTTGATCGATGCAGCTCAACTTGCAAGAGCGAGCGTCACTCGTCTTCGTCGTAAAGTATATTATTACATTTATAATATTTTGATAAACTGGAGATCTCTGAGATGAGGTTGATCTGCATTTGATAAAGTTGCAAATGCAATTAAGGTGAGAATCTAACTTAGGATACCGATTTTTTGAAGTTAGATTGTGCGATTCCTTGAGATTATAATATTTACGCCTTGCCTTTAATTCATGTCTATGAATTAATCTATACTTATCAATAGAACCATAATACTTATTTTTATTTTATGAGTGCAGAAAAGAGGTGAATTATGAATATAAGTGAAAGTCTTTATAATATTAAATGTAGTAATTTCAAATATATTTTTCGAATAATCAATCCATCATTGCTTTAAGAGTAAGGACAAATGAGAGATAAGAAATATATGAAATTCATAAGCATTTTAGAGAGGCTATTAGTGATTTCCTGATAAATATTTCTCAAAAATGGAAAGCCTTGGCCCTTAAACTGACTGCGATATCTGCTTTGTAATAATGGTGGAGCCGTGCAAGCTGCCCTGCAATCACATCTTCTGTATTCAGTGCATCAATTAGTCGATGAGCTCAAAATCTACTTGCCCGATGTGCAGAGCTTAATTCCCTCCCACTTATGATTAGAATTTTCTTATAAATAAAAATAGAAAGTATCATAATTTAATGAGCCTTAAGTTGATCTGAAACTACAAGCCCAAATTTTGAATAAGAGAGAGGAAGATTTAAATTTATAAGGAATTTTCAGTTTTCATTTTATACTACTAGATTTCAAGAAACAGCATGAGGAGTTAAAGAGTGCTGGAAAGCTGGAGGGAAATTAGATAAGAATCAAGTTTACTTATGGAAACGACCACAAATTAGTTCCTAACCCTTAAATAGAAATGTCGTTGATTAATTGATCATGTAAATATTATTATACCACAGAGATTTTTCTAAAATAGAATTTAGATTTGTGGCAGTTCAATACTATTATCCGTTCAGCCCCGATTTTTGACTACTGTCTAGGAAGCCAGCTTGCCCAGTAAGTAGCCACTGTTTTTCGTCTTTTTACTGAACTTTAGAGAAGTCGCTTCAAATCCAACCATGATTAGCATGTTTAGATCCATAAATTTCCCTTCATTTTTTGGGATTTAATAAAGTAAAATTACCTTTTTTTGACATTTTTGTAGCAATACTTGGCCGACAAGGAGCGCTTACAATACCAAGTTTTAAAAGATATGGCAAGTGCTTCGTCCTCGTTCGTCCAGGCCTTACAGAAGGAAACTCAAAAGTTTTTGAAAAATCGGGGCTGAACGGATAATATATGAGTAATTATTTATCCAATTATTATAAGATTTTTAAATCTTTATAAATTTTTAGTGGAAGCCTACTGTCGATAGCTAAAATTGATTTAACTTCCAAACAAGAAGACGAGGAGTAGGAGGAGTGTTTATGATATATCTCGCTGCTGAACAGTGCTTGTTGTTAATTAAAAAGACGAAGAAGAAGAAGCTCATACATATTTTTAAAAGCAATTGACAAGCTACAGATTGGAGAGTGAACTTATTAAATTGACCGCTACCATCCAGCAACTCTACACTTCTTCTTTTAGGCAACCATCGATTATAATTAAATTCTGAACTATAACTTAGAAACTGAAATCAAGAGATAACTAAGAAATAGTAGAGAACAAGCATGAGTGGACTGCTTTTGTTCGCCTCGATTTATAGTAATCCAGGAAACATTTCTAAAAAGACTCCATTAAATTCAAAATCATAAATGCTGCTAAATTACTTTACTTTAAACTTAAGTTTAAGAGGTACATTCAGAAAGTTAGATTCGGCTTGCATCCAACATTTGGTGCAACTGAAATTGATGTCAAAAGTGCACCAATAAAATATTTTCGTATACTTTAACACACTCATATGATACACCTTTTGAAATGAGAAAAATTGGTTGGGAACTTTTGAAGTGCCCATGGAAATTTTCTTCAGGCGAGAGACTGGCAAAAGAGAGACTGTGAAAGTGGAACACTATTTAAGTTTTGCAGGAGAGGGCTCAAGTCAATCAATCACATTGACATTTGATTCAAAGTTAGGTTAAAATTATATTTAGTTTGATAAAGAGAAGCTTGATAAAATATCCTTCTGAGCTATAATATAGTGTGGCTGTATGTTTTTAAGTAATAAAAATAGCAATATCTAAATTGATACAATACTTATTGATTGCAGCCGCTTTATGTTTCCATTTTCAGAGATTGAAAATAAAGATTGATTAAAAATTAAGAACTTCATAATAATCATCACGTATTAAATTTATATCCTATCCATGAAATAATAATCCTAATAAATATATTGAATTAATTCTATGGAAAGTCTAAATGCGTAATCGACCGACTGCGATATCTGCTTTAATATCATGATAGAGCCAAGCAAATTGCCTTGCAATCACAACTTCTGTATCCAATGTGTTTATCAATTCGTAGACACTAAAAGATAGTGTCCTATGTGCAGGAATCAACTTTCTCAAAACTTCAAGCCGTATTCTATAAATTAATGCTTTGAGATTTAGGTTTAAAAGAGAGATTTTAATTATAAATAGATAGTGTGCAACAAAATAGGATAAGTGAGCTGAAACCTAATGAATTCTAATTAAGAAGGGCTGAACTGAAAGAAATGGGATTACTAGATGATGAGGAGATAATTATAAAGTTCTTATATGGAAATGAGCATGAGTTTATACCTAATGCAGATTAAATTATAATTAAAATTTTGACAGATTTTAAAGCAGAACCCTTCAAGTCAAAATATTCGAGAAGTAGAGTGGCTAACAAACACGAGTGGACAAGCTTTCTGAGAATAGATAAAGAAAATTCTGCTAAGTACTTTTAGAAAGATTCTATTAAACTTAATTTTAGAGAAATTAATAACATTCATATTTGAAATTTATAATTTAGAAGATATATTTAGAATGTGAAGTTCATCTTGGATGAAAGTTTTACAACTCCAGAGATTACAAAGTCAAATTTATTCGAATATAAGTATATATATGAATGTTCCAAATTATCCTTTCGAAGTTACTAGAGTTGGCTGGGGCACTTTTGATATAGCTCTTGAGATATAATTTCGAGAAGAAACTGGGAAGAGTGAAAGTATCACAGTTGTCCATCCATTAAACTTCTCAAAGCCATTAACTTCTTAAACTTTAGAAGTTTCCTTCAATAACAACGTTAAAATTAATCCTAATTTAATTTTGTATAATTTAATAAGGGCAAGCTAAAGCAAATTGACTTTTGATTATAAATTCCGAGCTCATCATATAATTTATAAGCAAATATCTAGATCACTAGCTTGATCTTAATTTTCTACACTTATTGACTTTATATTTGTTCAAACTCCTGAAATATAAAGGAATGTTTCAATGAGAGAAGTATTGATAAAATTGGCATTTTTTTAAAAATTCTAACTAACTAATCTAATTTGTATATAAAATCTAGTTAAATCAGCATGATAATTAATGGATAGTAGTCTAAGAGTTTGTATTGGTTAGAATTATAAAGACGTCAGTGCTTTTAAAGGTATATGAGGCAGCCTTCCATCGAATGAAGACAGATTTGAGACTACTGTTTAGATAGAGACGTTCTTAAATCCTATGCCTCCTGTGAAGAAACTTACCTGCACTCCCTTTAATTGGTTCAGCTGAATCTCTATCTCGTTTGTGGAAGAAAAAACAGAAACATATTAAATAATGCATAGATGAAGAGGTATTAGCAGCTGATAATTTAAAAGAGCATACATCACCAACAGTTAATTATCCGCTCACTCTGCTCTCATCCATTAAAATGCTTTTCGCTTTGATAAAATAAAAAATTGAATCCAAAGCACCGGATGAGTTGGTGACGGTAATGAACTTGCCGGTTCCTCCACACTGAGATTCATAAGGGCATACGAAATAACTTAGCTCACTGCTTTGAGTCAGCTTAGGAAGGTCGGTGGAGCATTCTTAAATTATCAAAAAGTAATTTATTGAATCTGCTCCGTTGCTACAATCATCAACTTAAATAAGAATTTAATAATTTTAAGATAAAAATTAACATTTCCCTAAGATCTTTAAAATTTGATCATAGTTCTTATCGCAGCAGTAGCCTTAGCCATAGGAATTGGAGCTACAAAACTTCTTGCCTGAGTCAATACAATTTAATTTGCAGGATTTCGGGTCACTCGTGGATGTAGTGAACTATCTAACAATACATTCTAAGTATACTATATTGTAAACTGTAGATTTCGGGGGACAGTAACGCTAGATGGTAATGCCTGCTGAGAACTTGCAAAATTTACAACTAGTTGAAGATATAGAGCGACAAAGAGCAGTTTGGGTTTATGTCTTTTTGCTAAAAATAACTCGCACATCTATTGGTGTTATCACAACTCGAGTAAAATAATCACTTAAAATTAGTTGCTAGATTAAAAATTGAATTCATATAAGCAAATTATCCAAATTCAATTCTGGTCACAGTTTTAAAAGTAATTTATTTTTACGGGTTATTAAGTGTAGATTAACTCGTAATTAATATTTATCTAATGATTGACTCCTCTCAAATGAATTGCTATCTACATATCAAGAGTATAAGAAAACTGAAATACATCTATTCGTAAAGAATTTTTAAAGCATTAATTTTGAAGTTAGTAAAATAGTAATTCCTGCCAATTTTCAAAGAGTAAGGTGCAGTATAATATACAAATTAGTAACCATGATCAAATAAATTGTGTTTAGGATTTATCTATGAATTAATATTATCTATTCAACCTCGATTTTACAAAAATATTTCAGTTTGCTTCCGTAAAGCGTAGTCGAACGAGGAACCTCTTCTCATCTGTGCTCAAACTTGTTGCTGTAAGCGCTACAAGCATGGGAAAATTGTCGCACCAGAAGCTATCATGTATGTGGAAACAGAGACTAGTTTGAGCCTCTGCTATAGGTTTTGTGAATTAGCTAGACTACAATAAATGATACCTCTCTAAAAGTAAGAAGAAAAAAATACTGGGAGGGGCCTTTCCTTGTCATCCACTTTTTTAATGAAATTATGAAAAATCTTGATCTAACCTTAAATTAATCAAAAGCACAAAATTTTTTTAGTCCATATTCTAATTCAGAGGATCTATCCAGGCTATATTCTTTATTTTACTAATTTAAAATGAACTTGAAAGAATAATTATTTAACAAAAAATTAAATTTCAAAAGAATTGCGATATTTAAGCAAGATAAAATATTGAAACATATTTTTTGAAATTTAATGCTTCTTTTTTTTAAAAATAAAGAATATGGCACGGATAGATCCTCTGAATATAAATTTGGATATAAAATTGGTGATTCTTACTAATTTTAGGCTATATCATGATTTTTTATATTTTCATTAAAAAAAGTGGGTGACGAGAAATGGCTCCCCCAAAATATTTAAAACAGTAGCTACTTTCAGGACATGCAAGTTGTGTAAAATCGTGGCTGAAAGTATAATATTAATAATATTTTTTTAGTAGCAAAGTTATCCTGACTAATTAATTTACAAGTGGCAATATAATTTAAGAAATTAAATTTGATTATAATGGAGGGGGGAAGAGAATTAACAATTATTCACTATATCAAATTAATATGTTAATTTTCAATTTCTCTAGATCCTTAAAGTCGGGCTTAAGTAAACTGGCTTCTATATATAAATTCTGAAAAGTATATAAAAAAAATGTTTATTACTTGCTTGGGGTATTGAGATTGTCAATTCTTTGCTTTAAAGTTGGGAACTTGTCTGGCGACTAGTCCATCATATCTCTTATTTGATCAAAGTCAGGAGGGTTTTAAAAATAGGTGAAATATAAAATTATTAATAAGGGTCAATTAAGTTATTGTTCAGAATTTTCTGATGACTGTACTACATCGACTTTGCAAAATTATTCATAACAAATTAAACTATGCGTTATTTTTATACTCTGGGTTTATCAGTATGCTTGTTAATAAATAATAAAACAATATTAAATTGGTGTCAGGAGATAAAAAACTTAGTCTCTATGATATAACTGAAAATAAAACATCTGCTAAAAATTAATCAAAATTACGACTTCTTTAAGTATAATTATTTACTTAGTGAATACGAAGTTACTCTCTAAGTCTTAGAGATCTATGACTTCGTCAAAAATATCGTCCTGATTATTGTTGGGCGTTTATCTTTCTGTTTCCGCATTGTAAAACGGGATTTAGGATCTCCTTTGCAATTTCAGCTAACTATAATTATAGAAGAGAATTTTATTCTGTAGAGAAGGCTTTTTTTCTGAAATAAGTAGTAATCCTATAAGAAATTTTTAATTTGTAATTAAAATGAAGGAATTAAAAAGATCTGAGGTATTTAGAAATGGAAGCAACTTTACTTCTTTGTATTTTCAAAGTTTCTCTGTATTAAGAGACTCAAAAATTGCATAGAGCCTCGTTTACCTCAAAATAATAAAGTTTAAAAATATTCTAAATTTTTATTTAGATTGAGCGAGGAAGAAAGACAACTCTTTATCAAATTTTGGCAATGAAGTTCAATAAACATCTTAACCAGTGCTCATTACAGCAGCGATTCTTCCTTCTAACCCTTGGAAGGCTTATCTAAACTAAACTCAAAATAATTATATAATAAAATGATGAGAGAGGAGCATAAAATTTGAAGGAGAGAATTTCACACAAGTACGCACGTGATCATTTAAAGCATTTATCCATTTACAACTCTTTTCATATAATAAAAATATACCACTATCTTTCCTTCTGTGTAATTCAAAGTAGAAAATGGCTTCTCTTCAGAATTAAATTCTCTCCTATAATAGGACTATAAAATAAGTTTTAATTTTTGAATGTGACATTGTGCAATAGTTAATTCTTGGGGTTGAGAACGGGTTTCACTTTTCACAGCTTTTGAAAGTTGGAGGTAGGAAACAAGATTCAGACTACTTTACTGAGACTGGTGCGACCTCTCTTAGCCACTATTTGTGGAAAGAGTGCTCACTGGGTTGCGAACAGTAAGTTTCAGAGAGGATTACTACTCTGAACTGTATTTAAATGAGGGATACATCAAATTCTTATAGGAAGGTGGGTCCTTATATAAATTAATTTACTTTTCGATATTAAATTGAATGAAAAATAAGTTTTTGATTACTTCATTTTTTATATTGATAAAATAAGATTATTATAAACAAAAATATTTTAAACTAACTTAAATTAAAAATTTATTATGATGTTAAAGTCATACTAATTATATCATTTTAAAATACAAAGTCTAGTTATAGAAATAGATTTTATAATTATTTTCCTTGAGAGAGGAGTTATTGCTCTTATCATTTGAAATTGATAATTTCTGCACGTGGTTTAAATCTCTACAATTTTCAAATTTGCTCTCAAATGTTTAACATAAATTTATTCACATTTTTTATTTAGAATAGATAAAATGAACTGTCTTGCACTTAGCCATTTTCTATAATAAATGAGCCAGCTCCCTAGAGCTCCGGCTAAATAATTGGCTTGCCTTGGAAAATATCGGGAAGGAAGGATCCTTTTTTATCTTTGGTTGTGAACGCATTCTAATTGAAAGTAGAAAATAATATACTCACATACTTTTATATTTATTTTGAAAGGAACGACTTTGCTTTTAGATTTACTACTCTAGATATCAGAGCTCTACTAGCTCTTTCTCTTATTGTGATTGCTTATTATAAATGGGATCTTTTTCTATAATATAAATACAAGCCTTAACTTATTAATTTAACAGAGATGCCATTCTTTGATATCTCTATCAATAGCAGCATTTAATTAAAAAAATTATTAGAGAGGTGGCACTAAATCAATTTCTAATCAAGTAATTATTATTGCACCATTGAAACTTCATTAAATGAGATCTAATGTTATTATTTTATATCACTCTTTGTGAGTGAGATACAGTTTTCAGAATTGCGAGCATCATATTTTCATAATTAATTTGCCTGATGCAAAAATAGAAAAATCTACGAGGATTCCAAGTTCAAAGTTACACTTCATTAAATTTTATTTATTTTTAAGCTATAGTTAAACAAAAATTGAGTTTATTTTTAGACAAATTAAGTTCAGAATTTTTGAGTTTGATAAAGTCTTTCATTTCTTTATCTTGAGGGGACTCAAAATTTTCAGGGTCGTCGAGAATATCCTCCAATTACTTAGTTAAAGAATTTGTCTGTGAAATGCTTACATTAAACTTAAATTAAGGAAAAGTTTATTGTTGCTTAAAATGCTTTCAACTTGAATTTCATTAATTCTCATGACTTTTCGGGGGGAGGCCTTTCCTCGACAGTAAAATTTTATAATGAAAAAAATTAAGTAAAAAATATGTTTATAGGATAATTTTCGCTCCTGAATCTGATTTTTCCAATTATAGAGGCCCATTCGAACATCTAAGGCCTCA
>JAJKFJ010009599.1:0-14483 GCA_027382625.1 Tetmemena sp. SeJ-2015 | reverse complement strand
TAATTGCATTTAAGAAATATTTTCCTTAAATCTTAAAACCCTACAACTGGGTTCTATATTGAATACGAATCGGCTTGGCATCCCCAAAATTAAAGCTATTGAACGTAAATATTAAGGAGTTGAGTTAAGTGTTTTATTTTATTTTGAGATTTTAGTAATTACTTCAGAGTCACTCCACAAGTTCTAGTATTTACCAAGAAGTATTGAAGAGTTTTTGATATTGGTCTGAGCTTTGCAATAGTTTCTGCACAGTATTTATCTTAACTAAGTTGCAAAAACTCAAATACCTATTACGATTCTACATCTATTGAGTGCTTTTTCATTTAAACAATGTATGCTAATAAGGTATGCTAGAGAATTTAATATAAAATCGTAGGTTGTAGAAAACTTTTCTAGTAGAGATAAAACTTAAAATAGTGATATTTGACAGTTTTAAAAGTTAATATTTTTAATTATTTATGGAGGGAATAGTCTGAATGCAAATTTTTGTAAAGATCCTTACCGAAAAAGCTTTAGTTAAATATTTTGAACTCATACCAAAGCATTTTCTTGAGTTTTAAGCTATATCGAGAAAGGCCTTTTGGGTATTGTAATTAGACAATGATATTCTTGTTATCGAGAGTGATTTCTATGATTTTCTGTCAAAACTGTTCAAAATTTGAAATGCTTTACTTTTTGGCTAAGCTTGCCTGAGAAGATGATTCTCTGTTGGTCTGGAAGAATGCTATCTTTTACAAGGAGGGAAATTTCATTGTAGTTTAATCTAAAATTGAATTCTTCCAATACAAAAAATTTCACCAGTCTCCTTCATCTTAATGCGAAGTCGTTAAAACCACATTTAAATTAAATTAATCAGCTTATTAATACGTAATATAATATGAATCAGGCCTCTTTGTATTACTAAGAATGTTATCATCAATTATGTATTAAATTCTATATTATAATAGAATATATATAAAACTTACTCTTAAAATGGTTTTATTTAATTAATAGCATAAATGATAAGAATAAGATTTTCATTTTTTGGTGACTTGATTTGGCTCTTGCTATATGAAGGCATTCTTCTTTTAGGTGATTGATTTTATTAGAGGACTAAGGAGTATCTAAGAATGAATGAAAAGACTGTTCTTTTGCATCTTGTTCAAATGGAGCTCCTTACTAATTGGTATTAGCTTGTTGATCTTATCCTTAGGTGTTATTGAATAAACCCATTTAGTTAAGATTGCTGCTTCTTTCAATGAGAACTGCTAACTCATCATCATGGTTAACTTTATTCATTAGCTCAATGAATTTTAGAACAAACATCAAGCTTTTTGCTACTTCCACGAATTCTATCTTAATCACATCGGTCATCACTGTGTCTATCAACTTCTCCTTATTAAATATATTATTCGTCATCATCTGACTAAGAGTCTTTCGAAACTTTTCATTCTAATATTAACCCTACTGATACTATCCCATTACACTAAACTATTCAAATCAAAATTAATATTCTTGACAATCTAACACAAAATAGAACACAATAATTCAAAAAGATATAAATTGTCGGAGTTCTTGTAGTCTTCCTTTTAACTGTTTTATTTTAACATGTCTCTTAATATAAGTATGGAATATAGCAATAACAACAGGAAAAATCTCAACCATTCTTATGAGAACACGCACTATTGAAAACGTCAAGGCTAAGATTTAAGACAAGGAGAGCAACTAACCCAACAAACAAACACTAGTTAGTTTTTACAAAGTAAGAAGCATCTAAGAATAGGGATTCTGTTGAACACTTTTGTTAATTTCAGATCAATTTGAGAGAGTTAAGACAAAATTAACTTTTACCAATTTTTATATCATAAAACAATTCACTCACAACTACTTCAATAAATATGCAAATATAAGAAACAACAAATACTTTGTAGAAGACCGAATAAACAACAAGTCTTGGCGAAGATTACATAAAATCAAATTAGAGCTTTAATAAGAAGGTTTTAGCAACAGGATGCAACACCTGCAAGAGATTCTTCAGACGGATTCGGTGAATAATGTGCAACAGCTTGGGCCGCCGGTTGACTGCTAATCGGTATGAAAGAAACAAACTGTCGCTCGGATCAACTATTCAGAGCATAAAGTGGAATACGACGTTGAACCTTTTGACTCCACTGTTTCATAGACAGAATGTCAGCTAGGAGGGCCAGCATAGTTCTAACGGCATCAGAATTGTCCCAGAGACACAAGTCAGGAGTATGGGCATTAAATTGGTTGGATACTCAAGCAACCTCCGTAATTTAGGGTTAGCTCACGATGTCGCAATTAATCCATATAAAGGTTCCATCCTGAAGAAAAAAAAATATTTTCAAATTTTGAAATATTTTTTGTTGTGCTTTAAGTGAACTTACTTTATCACATGAATTAAAAATGATGGCGATTAAGTTTATTGAATAGCTGTGCTTAGGGCTTTATAAGGTTATCCTTGGGGTCAAATATAAGCAACTTATTTTAAACCTTAAGCTTGATGAATTGGTTCTTAACATTTATTGATTGCTTCATGTAGAGTTTGAAACATTTAAATGCACATTTTCCAAATTTATGCTCCACTAGTGATTCCAGATCCTTAAAAGCTCTATCTGCAATTACGAACTCAATTTCATCAGGTCTGAGTCTATTAAATAAATAAGTTTTATTAGCAAGGTAAGTTGCAAAATAGCTGCCAATTGATATGCCATGAATTCCAATTTTTTAATTATAGTTGAATCTTTGTTTAAAATCTCTAATTATATCTACACTATCTTATTCTAACTTCCTAATGACTGGTTTCCCTTAGCTTCTTACACACCCTCTATAATTGAACATGAGTACGTTCACATTTCTTTTTAGATATTTGATATAAAAATAACAAATTTTATAGATAGAAGGTAAGGATGTCGTGCTGGAGACAGTTGTACTCATAAATGCTTCCATTAGCATTGAATATCATTACAGTGTTGAAGCTGTTTGGATTTATAGCTTAATGACTTTGAGGTGTATTAGCTTTCTCTGATTCTGACTCTTCAATTTGTTTTTACTGTTTATCGTTAAAAATGTTTAGAAATTCAGTTTTGTCTTTTCTTTCACTGTGTCTTTTATCTTTCTATTTTAATTCCTCTAGTCTGCTCCTTCTTGGCCCAATTAAAACGTTCTTGGGAGTGTTATTCATACTGTCTAGGTTGCCACAATATATTTCAACAATAGGAGAAAGCAGATTTGTCATTTAGTTTAGAGCTTGATTTTGTATTTTAAAGAGCAAAATATATTTAATTTGATTGTAATTAGCTTCATTAGATAATTTTGATTCTGACTTTCTCTACTTTAAAAATAAATAATTTCCTGCTACGAAAAACATGCAATTTACACTTTAACCATCTTTCGTTATCACATCGAATTCTTAACCCTATAGTTATATAATTCAGAGTTCATTCAAAAACAATTCAATTAGTAAATATAATTAATAAATAAAATTTGTGTCAGTTGGAATGCATTCTATTTTATTAATTATACCACTATTAGAGTAGAATTAATTTATTAAAATTTATATCCATTAATAATAAATAAGGATAAAGAAGATGATGATGAGTAGGATAAGATGGTGTGAGAGCTACACATCTCGCTTCTGTCAAGTGCTGTGAAGTTTATTAAAGAAGAAACACAAATTATTCTTTTGCTAAATAATAAATTTGTTAATCGAGGATGAATCTACTAATTTATCTGCATGTATGCTGTAGCCTTTGTCATATTATTACAATAATCGATCTTAATATAAATATCTACTATGATATCATTTAATATTCAATTTAAATTAATAGAGTTAAGATTTTGCAAAGTAGCGCATCTAATCTATTGTTCCCATCCTAATCTTAAAAATCTAGATGGACTCTCTCAAATTTCAATTGCAACACCGTTTCACTGTTATTTTAAGAGATCCATTTTTATTTAGTATCCCTAAGAACTCTTTGATATCTTCCAGAGCCTTGTCAGCTTCCATAAATGCATTAAAATAATTATCCTTATGTTCAAGATGAAGGATATAAATATCCCTTAAATCCAGATTAGGTAAAGTCTGTTCATATAAAGAAACTTACCCATCTACTCTAATTTTAAACAGCTGAAATCTTATTCTATACAATATATCTAATAAGCTCTGTAAACGCAATGCATCAGTTACATCATAAATAAATAATATCACATTAAAAAAAGTTGTTTAGTTTATACTTTCGAAATCGTTAAATGCTTTAAGATATTTTTTAAGTTTCTTAATAACCCTGATTTCTATAAACCATTCTCAAATTATTACAAATTTAATTACAAGAAATGAGACCCTTTATTTATTTGTATGTGTATCGCGTTTCTTCATCTGGTCTTAAAAAATATTCAAATTTAAAATGTCATGATAAATCGGTAAAAAGTTCCTTCAATGAAGCCAAAAGCAATCTGAAGCTCTTTATAAAACTTCTATTCAATCAGTTTAGAGTAAATTCATATATTTATTATTTACATTCAAAACTAATAGATTTTGCTTATTTTTTTGTTTTTAAGTATTAAGTATTCCAACGAAAACTTCGGGGGAGGGCCTTTCCTCGTCATCCACTTTTTTTCATGAAAATATAAAAAATCAAAATCAAGCCTAAAATCAGCCAAAAACTCCAAATTTTTAGTCCAAATTCAAATCCAAAATGCCTATCCTACTTTGTTCTTTATTTTAGAGAAATTATCATAATTTTTTTGAACATCCGCATTGAAAATTTTACCTTTAAGGCGGCTTTATAGAGAATATCCTTTATTTTTATTTTGCAAAGATTAGTAAAAGATTTTTGATGGATAACCAACAAAGATATTCATGATTAAAGTAATTTATTGATATAAATATCTTACAAATAAGCTTAAAGTTATTCAAAATAAATATCGAGTTTATTAATTATACAATCTTAGAAAGAAAGATAAAAAAAAAACAAAAAGGGCTTATTTATTTATCATGTTTATATAGAAAACAATGGCTGCAATAAATATAAAATAGATTTATTATATAAATTTTAGATTAACTAGCTTTTGATAGGTGCTTTAAATAAGGAGAGAGTTCTTAAGCTCTAAAATAAAACATAAAAGATCTATGAGTTATTTTTTTTTATTTTGAAATCTTATACTCATAAAGGTCTTGAATTTATTTTAATTAATTAGAATATATTTCATTCAGAATTTAATTTTTTCGAATCAGTTTTCCTTCAAGGTTCTCCCATATACTCTAAAATAAAGAATAAGAGCAGGATAGGCATTTTGGATTTGAATTTGGACTAAAAATTTGGAGTTTATTGCTGATTTTAGGCTTGATTATGATTTTTCATAATTTCATGAAAAAAGTGGATGACGAGGAAAGGCCCCCCCCAAAACTTCTAATGAAGATTTGAAAATTATGGAAATTTATTTTATATGAATTTAAAACAATTTAGAAAAAAATGATAGAGCAAATAGCGCACATTTTATAGACACAAAGAAGATATCAAATGGCAAGAATAAATATAAAATTATTAGTTTTTCTCAGCTAATTGTGAGATTTTAAATGAAATTTTCACATGAGTAATTTTAAGGAATGTTTTTTTTTTTTGTTGCCTTAAGTAGTTTTTATTTCGATATTGAGTTTCTCTTACCTCTTAAATGTCTTTTTCTTTCTGAAATAGATTAGATTTTTTACTTTTCAAAGATTCTTATTTAACTGCTTAATTTTTAGTTAACTTTTAATGCAGACTTCAAATTCTTTATTAGATCACTCAAAAGATTTAACTTCTTGATTAAGCAGATATTTGCTTGAATAATATTTTAGGCTTCGAGTTGTCGTAGAATTTCTCACTATTGAAATTTTCTATTAAGTGTTTGATTCTTTTAGTATTTTAATTGAAAATTAATTAATTTTAATAATACATTTAGTTTCTCCTCTTTAAAATAAAATACTTAACGACCTTGTATCCTCCAATTATTATCCATCATTTAATAATTATTTTTAGATTTCCTTTCTCTAATTATTCTACTTAATTTAAATTATTAATTTAAGAATAATTAATATTTCATAATATGTATGTAAGTTTATCTATGTTTCTTTTTATTTTAAATTAAACATTTTAATAATTATTATAAATTTTTTTTTGTTGAAGATTTGACTTACTTTTGTGCTTCCTTTTATATTTTGAGAATATATGATTTGCTGCTAGCTTAAAATATCTGGTTGTTCACAAGTCTTAAAAGATATAAATGTATTCCGATAATTAGGTAAAAATTATATTTTATTTAGGTACTATAATATAGTTATACATTTATCTGACCTTTGAACTAAACATGTTCAAAAATGAATTATGAAGGCATTTCTTACAATAGGAGCGTAAATTATCACGATCAAATAAATATAGTTTAACTCTTAAACTAATTAGTTTTATAGCTCATTGTTTATTAATGCAAATTCAATTTCTTTGATGCAACAAGGAATTTAAAATTACTTTCATTATATTAAAGAATTTAAAGGAATATTAAAGCTGATTTATTAATGAGGTAGAAACTATCCGAGTCTTATTTGGGTTTCCTTTATTAATTAATTTTAAGTTGGAATATCTCTAATTTTAAATATGAGACTACTCAACAGCAATAAAACCAGCATATCAGCAACCCAAACCTTTTTTGTGAGAGTACTCAAGCATTATTTAAATCGTAAAAGCTAATATTCAGAACATGTAGCAAAAATATAAAGTTAGACAGAGATCTAGAAAGCAAACAATAACTATTTTCAAAAATAATCTATTCTTCAATTCTTATGAAAAATATGCTAATCTTTAAATAAAGGGCAGAAGGATTTATACTAAGGGTCTTCATAAATATTTTTATGTTAATGAGTCCACCATTTAAAAATAAAAAAATAAACACTTTATTTAGACAGCTGCTCTATATTTTGGTTTATTTATATTATTTTTACAATTTTTATTTAATCTTTTTTTCTATTTAAGACTAATATATTTATAAAAGGAGCCCTATAAATGACCCAGTCAAAATAGCTAATAAACTTACTGAAATATTAAATTAATCTTGCAAATTATATTTTAATTTAAAATGGCTGCTCTAAATTAAGATTAATTGTAAATAAATAATGCCTATAATATTTGGTGATGAGTCAGCATTTGCTTTTGGATTAGACTTGTGAATTAATGTATCTACTTCGCTTCAATTCATCCATGGTTTTTTACTAATATTTTTAAAAGATTAAAACAACACCTTATTAATTTTTGATTTATATATTAATTGTTGGCTTATGTGAGTTTATTCGTTTGTATTAGGTGATGAAGCAAAATAATAACATTTTAAGCATTTTAATTTATTCTTTGTTTTCTTAGTAAACTTTAATGGTTGATAAAATAAATGATTATTGATTAGAATGGAATACTAGTATTGTGCATTAAATATGCTATAATTTATCATAAAAATTTAAGTATTAATTTGGAGATCACTCTTGCTCTATGAGACTCAAACCCACTGACTAATCAAGAACACTCTCTGTGTCCGAGGTGCCCTTTGACTCACCCTCTGATAAAAGAAACAACACAGAGCTATCTAGTGAAATCAACTCTTCGCCACAAAAAGGCCAAATGATCTAGAAATAAACTCTAATTTAAACTCAATAGACCTCACCTGAATTTAGTAAATTATTTATGAAGTTATAGCATCAAATGCTGAGGAAAGTATGGCTTTGCTCTCTGAAAGAGATTTGCAGTAGATCAACTTGCAAGCTGAAGCCGATGAGAAGCTTCTTAATTTGAGTAGCTAGGATATCCATCAAATATAAAACAACAGTGTTGCTGTTTTCAACACTCACCAGCCAGATTAATAGATAGAATCTATATCTGCAATCTAGCATTTCAATCCTAACGCATCAGTTACTCATGATCAGATTAAAATTGACAACTCAATCTTGAGACATGAAGGTGATGATGAAATCGAACATGAATCAGCCTTAGATGAGAAGGAATAAACTATTGTTTCAAATTGTTTTTTAATTCTTAGTTTAATTAAAATTTACTTGATGCAGAGAGAAGAACAAAGATCTAGTCAAGTCAACGCCTCTTCTCACAGCTAAGTTAATCATTACAATACTAAACAATTATTGATATAGTTTAATTAATTAAGTACTGTGACGTAAGGGATTGAGGGTCATTTAAAGGAACGAAAAGTCAGAACTGGTGTGAGAGATGGGCGCAGTGGGTATAAAGGAGGTCAGCTGAAGATAGTTTATAAGACCAAGAAGTAATCTTATATCTAAGATGGAAACTAAATGCTTCAAATCCAAAATGATTTCAAGCAACAACAGAATAAGGTAATTCATTTCAAATTTACTGACCATTATCTAGATTGAAATTCTTCAAAGAAGAATTCTCGCTCTTCAAAGATAAACCTAAATATCTTTATTTTATTTTAGCTACAAGAAATCAAATTAAAATTGATTAAAAATACAATAAATCATTTATAAATAGTCATTAAATAAGAATAGAATCATTTATAATTAATATAAAGCCCAGATAAATAATATTGCCAAATAAGTTATCTAATCTGAATTGAATTAAAATAACAAATGAAGAGTTGTAAATTGTTGACCGTTAAATTAAAAAGTAGGTAGCCCAATATGGGGCTTGTTCGATAGCTTATTTAAATATAAAAAGAGTTTGTTCTACTGTCATTACGATAGGAATTATTTTTGAAGAGATAATGATGTTACAAATTCATAATCAAGAAATTAACCAAGTTAAAACTATATGCTCGAGGTAAATCTCTCCATAGACCTCTTACAAAAAGTTTTAAGGATGAAAGATTCTTAAAATTCGATGCTTAATCTAATGGTAATAAATTCAACTCAAAACTAATACTTCAATTGCCAAAAATTTTAAATTATATAAATTAATTCTTAATTTAATTCTCTTTTTTTTATTAATTCTCAACTATAATAAGCAAATTAGCCTATAATAAATTATCATTCATAAAATCTATATAGATATGAATATAATTATACTATTTTATGGAGCCTCTATTCTCATCTCAAAAATTTACTATAAGAATAAAAATCGAAGAAAAGTATAGACTAAGTAAAAACTATCGAATAGAAGCATTAAGCTTTATCTTAAAATTTTACAGAGGTAAAATATTTCCTTGATTTATAATAAATCTATAGCAAAAATTACACAGACTCCAACTTCTTGAGAAAAAGGAGCAAGAAGTTAAGGCTAAAAGAGATCGCGTAAGTGAAATACGCAAGAAAACCACTGAAAGCAAAGAGAAACTCAAGCATGATATTGAAGAAGTCAAGCAAATCAAAAAAATTGAATTGATACAGTCTCAAGAAGAACTAGACAGACAAATCAGGGAGCAATAAATTTTAACGAGGATGGAAAAAGAGAGAAGAATTTAAGAGATCAAGGAACAAAAATAGAAAGCTCAAGAAAAGAGGTAAAAGTAGGAGATTCAATTCTTGGGCAGGATTTAACATATTTATCATAAGGAAAGAGACGAAAAACTCAAAAAGAGAAATGACTGCGAGGATGTAATTGCACATCTTGAAAATGAAGAGTAGAGACTGTTAGAATAGCTAAAACAAACTCAAACACTCGAGAAGTAATTGAAAGTTAGAACATTCAAATCCATAGGCTCTTCCAACCTACTCTTATAATAATCGAGTCCAAGCTCAAAAAGTAATCTCAATAATCACTCATTTTAGAAAAATTATGAGAACTTGAGGAGCTCAGAGAAACTTATAAATTTCTAGTCTAGTCTAAGAAGTAGCTAAGCACATGAAAATAAAACTTAACTTGATAAAAAGAGGAAAAGTGTTCCCAAAGAAACTTCTAACCTTATCAAAGAGAAGGCGAAATTAAAGCAATCTGTGGATCTCCCAAATGATCTATCGCAGATCTCTCCTCCGTTAAATTAAGGGCATGAAGATAATCAAGAGGAAATAATTAAAGAGGAACCTTAAAAGCTACTATTCTAAGTAAAAAAGGGGTTCTTAGTGAGATATCATGTCAATCAATCGTAAGCCCAAGATAATCTCAATTCTACTTCTAATGAGGCACCTCAATAAGAAGACTAGATTGAAGAGTAAAAGACCAGTTTAACTGCTCTCTAATCATCTTAGAGTTAGAATCTTCATCTTACATCTTAGAACTAGAATCTTTAAGATTCTTAACAAATCAAAAAGGCTCCGATTCAAAAAAATGATCAACCTTCTTCGCCTAAGAGAGCATATGGAAATGTTAATTTCACTAGTCCAACTGGAAGAAAAGATACAAAAACAAATGGAGGCATTAATGTCTATAATAAATCATAAACTTACGTTCAAGGGTCAAGACCTACTCAACTATTACGTATAAATGATGCTCTCAGCCAGACATCCAAAGATACTGAACAAAAATCCATTTAACAAGGCTAACCTCAGGTAAAGCACTCTAATCTCTCGAAATCTCCCACCAAGATCTTAGAGTCAAATCTCTCGCGATCAAAACTTGAAATTCGTCAACAAATTATTTCAAAGCCTTCAAAATAACCATAAGAAAGTCACAGATCAAATCAGATATAAACAGCAGTTTAGAAAATAAAATCAACAAGAGCCTTTCACTCTAATATCTAACAAAGAAATTCATTGAATAGCATTCAAAATCAATCAAGTCACGATTCAAAGAATAAAGCATTACCTTTCTAATCAGCTGTGTTGGGCTCTTACAATCCTCTCTAGAAGCAGTACACTAAGCTTCCACTTAGATCATCTCATTTAACGAAGACATCAGCATCTGTTTCTCCAACTAAATTATTAAACAAATCTCAGTCTTAATCTTAATTAGTGCAAGAAGCTGGATCTTCTTCTCATCTGAATAAAGCAACTACTTCTCACACATACAAGAACAGCATCAACTTTAAATAAAGAAGATCAAAGTCAAGATCTCTTAATACTTCTATTGATATGAACAACAACTCTAAGGCACTCTCAGGCCTTGACAGAGGAAGAGCCTCAATAGTTGACAGCAGCAACCAAATCAACTCTCTTTTATTAGAAGAATAAAGACCTTATAATTGAGTGAGTATAAAATACCAACTTTGTTAACTCCAAAATATGAAGTTTTTAATTTTTAAAAAAGTAGAATAATCCACTTTATTGTGTTTGAGCCAATATAAATTATAATTAATTGTTCAAAATGATGACTGTAAAATTCTTTTGCCTACTTTTTAATAGAAATCGTCAGTTTCTTGTTTGATATGAAGATTTATTTGTCGTCTGTCCTCATATTGTCCATCTTCATAACGTGGATTGCAACAACTACAAGGGCGATAGATGCCTTGGTTATCTAAAGCTATGACCTCCCTCTGTCTTTTTTATGGTGGATAAATCTTCTTTGCTTTATTAAAACTTTGGAGTTCTTATTAGAACCAATAATAATTCATATTTTTAATATCAATTTGATGTGCCATCAGTTTTGAATTCTTCCAACAAACTTTTAATTTCGATATGCTTCGCTTTAATTGTTGCATCTTTTATCGAAATTAGAGGTCTTACTTACGAGTTTTTATAAGCATTCTGATTTATTTTAACGATACGCTCTGTCAAAGAAGGTTCTTCATTAGAAATTTGAATGTTATTTTCTTTTCTAAATAGGCGTTTGTTTTCTTGTTTATTTTTAATTTCATAGATTACTTTTTTCTCGAGTGTTACTTCTGTTAATTGATAAATAAAAATTGAGCGCATTACTAACAAAAGTCATTTTTAGAGAATTAAAATTTTTTTCCTTCCTCAAAAGTTGCTGGGTTTATTCTCTTTCTCATTGATTGATATAGTCTAGAATTTAATTAAATCGATGATTGGTTAAAATAATAAGTCGAGGGCTGCAACATGGTGGCTGTTCAAAGCACAGATTCACTCCCTAATCTGCAACTTCCTCGATAGTTTATCAAAATTAATATGAATTTCTTCTTTAATCACCTTCGTAGCACTTTTCAATAGCGAGATATGTTTTGCTCACTTCTCATCATCATATTCATCTTGTTAAATTTTTTGTCGATTGTAACTATTGACTCAGCACTCCAACATCAAAATTGAAAGCATATAAAGTTCTTAGAATTTCATGCAGAATCGAATAATCTAATTATTATTAAATCTTACACATATCAACTGGAGCTGGTTTATTCTATTTTATTTAATATATAAATTAATTTTATTTTCCATTAAATTCTCAGCTTTAATAAAAATCATAATTAATTTAATTGTATTTTATGAAATTCTTTTTTTTGCTAGTTTTTAGCGAGCTAGCATCCCTCACACAGCTATTTACTTTTCTTCTCTTCTACTTTTAAATCCTATTCGATTATTTGTTGAATCTGATAGCCTTATTAGTAAGAGTAATTAAATAATTTATATTAGTTGTGGCTTCTTTTTAAAGTTTTGTTCGTTTTTATTCCAAATTTCCCCTAACTTCTTGCTCCTTTCATTACTTTCAAATGGCCAATAAATTTATTTTATAAACTTCTATATGACTTTTAATAATTAACCAATCAAAATATTACTAACGTATGTGGATTAAGAATAGAATAATCTATCATTTAACATTTAGACCTTTCTTCCAAAGATTCCTCTATAAACTTCCCACTAATACTATTCTTATTACAAAGTAAATTTACTTTAATTATAATCACCTGCTTGATTTCCCAAAAGTTTATATCCAAATATTTCAATCAAACTACATGAAGTTAATAATCATTATATTGAAGAATAAAAAATTAAGCTGATTTTATAAAATGCAAGATTAAATAATTATTCTATTTAGAGCGATCTCTTTGGTTGTTTAAAGAGATAGATTTAAGATTAAAGTAATATTTTAAATTTCTAATTATTAACGTAATTTCAGTCTTTACATTTAGTAATTTGTTTGTTATGTTTTGAGAATTTTGTGTTAATTTTAATTTAGTTTTTGCTAACTTTATGCTGATGAATACTGTTGAATGTTTTCTTTTAAGCTGAAAGCTAGAGATTTCAAAGCATTCTTGTTTGGGGCTTGGCTATGAGTAATTATGGTTGGCTTGTCTGGAGTTGAGGTTGCGATTCTTGTTGTATTTGACAACCTGTTTTCTCATCTATATATAAGCTTTTAATGCTATTGCATATTTTAAAAAAGATGCCTATCTCCCCTAAATCATCATGAACATAATACTGTGGGCTAAAGAACTCTAAAATATGTAAAATAAGCATATCCAGAGCAGCTTTATTTTCCATTTTATTACTTATTTTATTTATAAATTTAAAAACAATAAAATAAAGAAGAGAGATCTTAAATAGAATTAATTATTAATCTTGCATTTTTTAAATCATCTTATAGGTCAAATACGATTGTATGATTAACAAATTTAAAATAATGAAATGTAGCGACTCTAAATTACAAAACTGAGTTTAAAATTGATCCAGAATAAAAAATTCAAATTAAATTTAATAGCTAATAGTGGAGGAACATTATTACAACTGGCAATACTTTTATGGAAACACATTCCACCGAGATGATCAGCGAGCTTGGACGCAAATAAAATGCATAATGAACTTAGATCGGAATACAAAGTGAAGGACATTTATTAGCTAATCAAAGAAGAGGTTATATGGAAATAGGAAGTTTAACTATGAATCTATCTCTAATTACAAAAATTGTTGCATCTATTTATAAATCAAACTACCATGTACAAATCTAAAAGTAAATTAAATACTCATACTAACTTTCATCCGAATTCATACTCGTAATTGAGAAACCCGTACTTTATAGTAGTTATATTGTACATTTTTAAAATCCTCTATATGCATTCATATTCGACCCATAATTTTATATTCAATTCAGCAGTTATATAAAAGTAAAATATTTATATCTTAGAATAAGACAAAGGGAGATAGATTCAAACACGAAAAGATAAATTCAGCAAAGCTGTATACTTGTATTTTACCTTTACTCTTTTCTCTATATAGTCTAGATTTAAGCAGGATTTTCAAATTTTTATACTGATACAGTGGCTGTTGACCTATGCTAGTGGAGAGCAGGCTGAGTTTTCTGATGTGGTGGTCTTGATGTAGTGGCCGTTTTTAAGGTTGTCAATTCTCGCAGAAATTTAATTGAGAAACCGAATTTTAATAAAATAATTAAGAACAACTTCAAATTTTTAAATTTACCAGATTGCTTTATTGGTGTATTGGTTTATATTCATGAGTACATATCACAATTACTGCACTTGCATTTCCACGAATCCACAAATCAATCAAACTACCGCAGCTAAACTTAGAGATTAGGTCTACCAGGGTGTCATCGCGGTCAAACATTCACGATCTCCTCTCTGAGCGGCAACAGTATCAGAAAGAAGAGAGTGATCCATGGCCAGTGAGGAGTGCTCCCAGGGAATGAGGGTTCGATAGAGACGGTGTG
>JAJKFJ010009568.1:0-14512 GCA_027382625.1 Tetmemena sp. SeJ-2015 | reverse complement strand
CTCTTTACAAAAGTTATATCTACTATAATTATTTGAGCATCCCTTCAGGATTCTAAGCACCTTCTGCTATTGAAATTGCTAATAGTTACATCTACATGTCTACCTGCTACTACAATTATAATTCATATGTTGGTACTGAAACTGGCTACGAGAATATTATTGTTAAAGTTAATCCAACAACTGGAGCGTTCATGGCAGGCTATGAATGGAGAAATAATGCAGTAAATTGCGCCTATCATCATACACTCAAGCAAAACTAAAAGCTAAAAGTAATTATAATTTATTATGCTTAAAAGTCAATGGCTATAAATTAGTATATATAAGAATTAGTTATTTTTTTACCGAATGTACGAGGAAAAACACAAGGCATAAATACAAACCATAGCTAACTTGAGTTACCACCATCTGTGGACGAAGGAAATAGTATTCTTCTTGTGAGCTTTGGAGCTCATCCTGACTATTCGTCATTTTATTAAACCTCTCTTCATTACTTCAGGCTAAATTGAAAAGCTTTTTGAAGAAGGATTTTCCTCCCACTAAGCAATCATAAATGGCAATAAATATAGCACCTAGCTATAATAGGAAGTGATTGTCATTAATTTGCGTTATTAAAAATATAATCAATTCTTATTCTGAATGGAATCTTCAAAGAAGCGACAAACGCGGAAGAGGAAGTTCCAGGATTTCGACCCTACTTACTACTCCCTCCTCGCACAGCAGTTTTTGCATTTGCACATTCCGGACATGAACCTCATACCCTATTTGGAGAGCAGGCTCCCTCTGATTAAATCGAAGGCTATCAAGAAAGCCAGGCCATTCAAGCTGAGAGTTCGGCAGGTAATATCCTACGAGCAACAGCTCTCTGCAGTTTATCTAAGATATGGATCTCTCTCTTAGGACAAGCATCCCAAGCTTACCTAATCCTGGAGGGGTAAATATTCTTGGACTCCGCACAGGCGCAGTTAATATGATAATTCAGCGTTGGCGCAAGAATAACTACACGGTTGTGGTCAACAAGAGCAAGAGAGGACTACGGCCTCTTCTCCCCCGGAGACCGAGCAGCGAGTCACATCCATTAAGGTCCTCAAAGAAACAGCCATCTCAACCTTGAGCAGCGCTGCCACTACCTCCACCTCCACTATGGGATACCACTGCTTTCGACTTTCGGGCTAAGATAAGTGTACAGACGCAATGGAGTTAAGTACCGCGCTGCTGGATACGCTTACATACGCAAGGAGGAGAAGGAGAGGGATGCTCAGGAGAGACATCAGGATTTCTCCAAGCGAGTGACCCGGTGGATCTACGAGGGCCGTCACTTGGTCTACATTGACGAGTCGACCTTCAACGCGTGGCAGTCTCCAAAACGAAGCTGGCTCAAGGAGCGCATGAAAGTTCAAATTCCCAGCACGAGCGGCAAGTCTATGACTGTTATCGGAGCTATCAGCGAGACTGGAGGACTTTTGCACTCCAAGACCATCGTTGGCAACAACAACCTCGGGCACTTCCTCGCACCTCACCGAGCTCGCTCCGCGCCTCACACTAGGGAGCGTCCTTCTCATGGACAATCTATCCATCCACAAGAGCAGCAAGGTCCCAGCTTCCCTGCCTGTTGGCTGCTCTATTGAGTACCTACCGCCTTACAGTTGCTCTCTCAACCCAATCGAACGGCTCTGGTCCGTGCTCAAGCAAGACTGGAGGAAGGCCACGGTCTCCCAGCTAACTTATACTGGCATCCCAATTATAAAGCAGAAGATATTTAGAATCATTATTCCACTTACGCAATTAACTTCGATCACTTCCTATAAGTTAAATATAAGAATTATGTTTAATTTTGGATCACGAGAAGAAACTGAGTTATAGAAATTGCAATAATAAAAAGTTATTGTCTTTTTTAAGCCACTTAAAAGGATATAAGCATATTTACTCGAGATATATGATATAAAGTGATCAATTCTAGCTTTACGAATCATTTTCTAATGGGATTGTTAGTCATCTTGCCTACTAAGCTGATGAAATATTTACTATTTGCTATTATTAGATTGGAAAAAAATATTTACTATATTTTATTTTATATTTATAAAATGCTATTACAACTTTGGAAGAGCAGAACGATAAAAGGATTCCCTTTCGCTAACATCTGACTGCGAAATACTTTCTAGACTACTCCCAAAAATTACTCTTAGGTCTCTTTCTCCCTTTTCTTGTGCTATAGTAGCAATTATTTGCTGAAATATAACTCGATAGGGCAGCATATCTTTAGTCAAAGAAAGAAGGGAGATAATTTGAAGAGCAATTTGAACTTCTTCATCGCAACTATCATATAGTACAAATTAATTAAATCAAAATCTTAGTCAACACATATACAAATAAGAGTCTCATTGTTGGTTAAGTCTCATGCTCTTTTAATTTCTTAAGGCCCTACCAGAAAAAAGTAGGTAGTTAGTCTGAAATCAAGGAGCAAAATGGATGAAGGGAAGAAGAGTCAATTTATATTTAAAGAAGAATTTGAAGGAGCTATACAGATAGACTAAGACTTTAAGAAAACTGTTATTCTTATAAAGAATTACTTAAGATTTACAATACTGGATACATCAAATTTCGTAAAGATCATCGATTATGTTCAAAATAATAAGACTCCGTATACTTTAAAGCTAAAACTATATCATCATGTTAAAGTAGTTGCTACGTGAGAATATGAATAGTAAGATAGATGAATAGACTTGGTAAATGAGCTCAAAAGCACCAAGCTTAAATAAATCCTAATACATTAAATTTATAAACATTAAATTTTAAACCAAACTTAATAAATTTGTATAAATGAGATGGCCGAATTTTATCTAGATGATAAACTAGAATAGTTAGGTTTTGATATTTCATTTTTTGTAAATTAAAAATATAATGATTCTCAAAATCTGACTGTACCTTTCTTTAAACAAAAATAGCATTTGTTTGATGCAGCATAAGTTAGAAATGACAATTAAATTACTCTCAATCCATGAGAAACTCAATTAAATATATCTATAAAAAAATAAGAGTTAAATGAAATCTAAATGAGGGAAATAAGAATCCACTCTCTCATTCTCTTAAAGCATATAAAATAATAGGAGAGATAAGCAGATTGAAATTTGTAAAAATCGAATAGAGATTTGTTTACCGATTGCTAATTAAACATGATAGTTAATATTAAAGAATCTAAGGATGTGATGCTTTCAGCTTTTAATAAAAATAGGTACAAAAATGAATATTTATCCTAAATTAATATTTTACATATTTTTAAGTTTGACAAATAAAGTGAAGGAATGAATATGATGATCTGAATCTGATAACTAAAATGCTGTTTTGCTTCAACAATAGTACTCTAAATAGCCCACTAAGCACCTTACCTCCAAGTTGCAATCTATCATTAAAAACCTGCAGTATTATTTATTAAAGTGAAATACGATTAGTTGATTGCAAAAATTCATACAGAACAAATTGAATTTTAATATAAGTAAATGCAACTGAATATATTTTGCTTTCCCCTTGCTTAGGTTTTTCCTCTATTCCTTTTTGAGATTGAAGTAGTTTTATTTATTTCTGAATTTTCTGAACTCAGTTTTAACTTGCCCTCCAGCCTACGTTTTGCTCTTAAGTTCTTTAACAGTAAATGTTTGAATATCTTACAAAAGTATTAAGGTGCGAGGATTACCTCGTTGCTGTCTATGTATACTTGGCAATTTGGTAACGCTAGAAATAAAAAAGCCTTTTGTAATTGAAGAATTCTAACTTGCCATCTACTTCAACCAAAAATACAGATAAATGAAAAGATTTATAGGTTACATAGTGTAAATGATGGCTAAACTTAGAATTTATATCAATAATAGGATAGTTAGCTTCAAGGTTTACTTACCTCTAAGGTTTTCAGATGTTGTTTATCAGAAACAGAAGTGATGAGAGAAGGGCTTGAGAATTCCCTCCTCTGCCATTGTTCATTTGTAATAATTAATTTAAATTCTAATTATATTCCTTTTTAATATATTATGGTTGTGGCCCCCTTCATCATATTTTAACTAACTTGATTTATTATTTTAGTGATCATCTAATCTTATTCAACCCATAACTTAAAATTTGTTTTTAATAAAGAATAAGACTTTATGGAATCATATGAACTTAATAAAAACATATTTTTGAATGAATGTTCTTTTAATGAAGTTCGATAAGTTTTGGGGAAGATATAATTATGAAGGAGATAGCTATCCTCGCAATTTCTGAACTGCTTAAATCGGCTAAGATTCAAATTTGTAAGATCAAGATGCTTAAGCAAGCTTTAACAAATATTAAATCCAGTCAATACTTTATAAATTATTAATTAATTATATATTTTGGGAAAGTATTGCTAATGAAACTTAAATTTTGAGAACATATTAGACTAGTTTTGTTCTTCCTCTTAGCAGTTGCAATTAAACTCAGAATTATTTTTTAATAGGGCTTTAGCCTAAAATTTTAATGATTAATTACAATAAACAATAAAAAATATGATTTAACTAATATCACTGAAATAATTTAAATTGCAAATAATTAGCCTATTTTCATTTTAATAGGATTTAAAATTAATTAATTAGTTTGCTTTATAGGCTCTTAAAAAATTTCTTACATTAAAAGAGCATATTGCTCTTTAAGATCGAAATAGAACTGGATTGCGTATCATACATAGGTATTTTTCCTCTTTCGTTATATTTATCAACGATAATGAATTAAAAAATAAATTGTTGATTAATTAAAAATTTTACCATTGATATTTTTATCTATTATTTGAGAGATTTTATTTGCTATTGCTTTCCTCTGATTAGATAAAGAGAGCACTATTTAACCAAAAAGACTTAGCAAGCAAAGCAGCGAAAGAGTTTTGTAATACGATCTGAAAAGGGCAAGCAACGACAAATATTTCAAGAACTAATTAAGCCTAGAAATGCATTAAAATAAAGTTTAGAATAAGTAGAGCCTTCTGAGCTCATAACTATAAACTGTGTAATCGACAATTATGATATGATGCTAACTAAAAGCTTTCTTAAGGATATAAGTTGCAACTTTACTCTATAATCTTCACTTTTTAATTACTCAGAATTGTGAAAGATGACTGATTGTCACACTTATTGCTAGATTTAGAAAAAAAAACAAGCTATGCTAAGAGCTTCTACATGCTGCTATTTTTGCCCATCAATTTCAAGATTTTTTATAAAAATTGAGTAACTCCAATCGAAGAGCCAAATAGATGAGTCTTATATCTCTCGACTAACTCCTTTCTTCAGACATCCATAATTACAATAGAATTATCCAAAAACCTTGTGGGAGTTATACCCTCTACTTGAAAAGGCAGAATTAGAATAATGTTGCTTTGCTGATAAAGTCGGGCAGAATATATTCTTCAGATCAGGTTGGATGAGAACTGTAAGAATCAAAAGCATTTACGACTTTGAACTCACTGCTTCTTTAACAAGAGCTTTTTATCAGTATTTTAGGAAATTTAACTTCTTAGTTCGCTAATACAGGATCTTTAAGAAATAAATGAGTGTTTTATATGATTTTAAAGAAGCCACTTAGAAGAATCTCGAAAAGATGTTCAAAGAACCGTTCAATAGTAGAAGGTTTTTACGGTCGTTAAAAGCTCTGAGCATGAAATTATTCTTGCTTTCATCATAGTTGAGAATTTAATGAAAAAGAAAAATAAATTTAAATTTAAATTTAAGTAAAACTAATTATTTAAAATTTTGGCAATTGAAGTGTGAGTTTTTGGGTTGAGATTATTGCCGTTCGATTTAGCATTAGTATATTTCTTTTTTCAGAGTTTGCAGTATCCATATATCTTTGCCGAGCCCCTATCGTAATAGCAGCAGATCAAACTCATATTAAAATTTAATAAGATATTGAAAAAACCTCATATTGAGCTACGTAGCTTGCATTTTAACAGCCAGCAATTTACTATTCTTCATTTATTATTTAAATTTAATTCCAATTTCTATATAACTTTTTACTATGTTGAAGATGAGTAAGATATATTTATATTTGCAGAATTCTGAAGGATAGCTTTTCTGAAATGAAATAGGTGAAAATGTTTTTTATTTCGCTTAAAGCTCCTTCTGTAGCAAGATATCCATTATTCTTTTTTCAAGTGTGTCAAGTTATGAATCTTCAATAAAAACCCGGTCAAAGCACGGAGCTTAAGTGTATGACTATGAATGAAGCAAAGTGCTGCACCAGTTTAAGATGCTAAAAATTGTGCATTCATCTCATAATCTTACGTTTTAATTCCTATAATATAAATTGCGGCAATGAACTTATAAAAAATAGGCTTCGGAAAACTGTAGCGTCTCTATGAAAATTCTTTTGAGTAATTATATCTCAGCCGATTTTGTAACTGCTAAAGGTTAGTGGGTTATGGAAATTGATCTTTGACTTTAAAGTAAGGACGCCTTTGAAGATAATTTAGAAATCTTAGAGAAGGTATCATACATTCAATATCTTATCCTGCAAAGGGAAACTAGGATATGATCTAAAATTTAAGAGTGGTATTTTTATATTATTAATTAAAAAGGAGACGCTTTAGTAATGAAATGGAGATTGCCACTCAAGCCTATCAAACAATAAATTGCTCTATGCTATGGTATGATAAAAATATTCTGCTTTTAACAATTCAATTAGAAAGTAAGAAAATTTAACTATAACTATTTTTTTCTTACAAAGATAGCTTAAATTAATTGTATAACACCAATAAGGGGTAAGTATAGTTCTCGCAAGATGCAAAAAATAATTAACATAATTCTATATTCAAAGGTAGGCATTATTGAGATTTAGACAAAAGTTTCTTCTCTTAAAGTTCAAATTTGTTAAAACTTCGAAAGATTATACTTTAATAATTAATCATTAATCTCAACAAGTTTATTTTTATTTATTACTCAACGATTTCTAGCAACAAGAGAGATTAATAAAACAAAGTAGAGAAAACTATGTTATTGTTAGGTTTCCTTCTTAATGTGGAGATTTTTATTCTTGGAGGTCTCTTTAGTCCTAAAGTTCATGCTCTCTCGCATCATCAAGAGCTGTTATTCCTTTTCCAGGATCTGCCACTTCACTTCCGAGCACTGTTTCTGGATGTACTTCATCTTTTTTTCAGTATATTCTAAAGCTATAACTTTTTGATTTACTTCTTCTCTACTGCTCCTTTTAAAGACTTTCCTTCTCCTATTTTCTTTTAGTGAGCATCTTAAGTATTTCCTCAAGCTTATTGAAGAGAAAATAGGCAAAGTTGATTGAGGAAGTATTGAGATACTAAACTGATCTATTACGAAATGAAACCTTGTTTTTCCGATTCTCTTTGGGATCTATGTTGGAATTGTAAAGTGAGCTTTTCATGATAAAAGAGATATAGTGTTAGCCTGCTTGAATTCCCTTTACTTTAAGATCCTCTACCTTTGACTTAACGAATATTCATGATCTATAGTATTCTCTCCTTCTATCATTAACTTGCAATGTTCTTCTCCTCCATTTGTTCCAGTTCCTTACTCTAGACCTGCTCCTTTATTTCCAAAGAAGTAAATATTACGCTTAATATCATACTCTCGAATTCCATTTTTCTATTAAAAAACAGTAGAAGCTGTCTCTCCTCCTTCATACATAGATGCTTCATTATGCTCTACTCATTCTCATACTTCAAGGAGTGATCTTTACTCATTTTCAGTTGGTGGAGGCCAGTAAGAATTCCAAAGATTTCATCCATAATTTAAAATATTCTCGAATATAATTATTAAATAAAGGTTTCTTTAAGATCAGCTGTTTAAGGATTCTATGTTCCTTTATGTTTCATTTTACCTATAGTTATGCTTCATCGATTAGCTATCGTAGTCTTTTAACTTAGAGCTCTTAAGCCTCATGCTCTCTTTAAAAATGATTTTATTTTTATAAAGCTGAACCTGCTACGCCTTTTGAATCTTCATTGACAAAATAAAATTGTGATCTTCATATTATTTTATAATGGAGATGAATAGAAAAGGCACCTTGGATTAGACATTCTGACTAAGACGAGTTTTTAACTCTCTGTGGTTCATAGCTTTAGCATTCAAGAGTTTCTGAGACTTAATATTGCTTTGAAATTTACTAAATCTTCTATTTATATTCTGATGCAAGAATTGGATACATCTTGGAGATTTGATGATAACCCTCGAGCTATTGCAAAGGATTTTAAAATATTAAGATTTTCCAGTGGTAGATAAAGGCAATCACTCAAGCAATTTAAAAGCTGGGTGAATTTAACTCACTTTTGACTATAATGAAGAAGATGAAGGGAATTTCTCTAATATACTACTTGTAGATGCACTTACTTCATTTAATTATAGGTTGAATACGAATGCTTCGTAGAGGGCAAAAATTTTAATAAATAATCAGTTTAATAATAGTCAAAATTTAAAAATGAAATGAAGTTGGAAAGTGGATTGAAACAATTTGAAAATACTCTATGCCAAATTTACTGCCTCTTATCTTTAAAACTCCTCTTTTATTGAGTAGCTCGATAATACTTTTCAACACTGAATAGGCAATAAGTAAAATACAGAAATATATTCTTGCATTTATATTTAGATAGAGTGGAGAAGGCAGCTACCAATTACTCAAGGAATGATCAATGCAGCCAAAATATTTGCTAATTGAGTAAGTAAAGCAAGAATATCTTATGTAATATCTTTTGAAGTGAAAGATTAACATGCTCACTAATATGATAGATGCTAAAGAAGAGAAGACTAAGAAAGACTTGAGTAAATTATTCATCAAACTATTTAAAAGTTCAACTATGACAATTAGATTATTCGTAGTACCCTTTATTTTATATTAAAAAACACTTATGAGTCTTTATTTATAAAGATGTTATTTATTTCAACTTTCGCCCTTGATGAAGTATTCGTATTCTACCTATATACATCTAGCTAATCTCTATGAGCAGACACAAGGGTTATTTTAAGGTAAGGTATCGATCTTCTTAATGACCTAGGCGCTCTGCTGATCCATTTCCTAAAGTCTATGAAGGACCTTTCTCTTTAATTATTAAAATTATATTACAAAATCTCACTAACCTAAAAAAAGTAATATCTATAAACTTAATCTCATTACTTTGTTCTTGCTTTGAACCAAATTACATCAATTAAACTTGGATTCTAGTTTTGGCTTAATACATTAAATAACGAAAAAGGAAGTTTCTACTTTCAAAAATTCTATATTGACCAAATTAAAACAAATTATTCTGATAGTCTATTAAGTCTTAAGACAATAGAGAATTCTCTTGGGCCTTCGTGCCGGTTGAATAAGATCTAAATTGCATACATTATCAGTCCTTCTTATACTATTTACCATCCCCTACACCTCAATAGTACTGAAGGTGTTATAGCCAGTCATTGAATTCAAGCTTGAGGACTTGTACTGTTTGTTTGACGAAGGGCGCAGTAAAATCTTTTTTGTTTTTAATACCTAATAAATATTATTAAATTATTGCAACTGCATCTTAGCTAATAAATTTAGATTTTTGTTTCGGATTCGGAGTTATAGTAGCTGTAGTAAAAAATGCATTCAATTTTTTTTATTTAATTGCAAATCTTTGATAAAAATACTTTTCAGATATTGGATGATGGTCGCTTAATCTTAGGCTCATATTATACTGATGAAATCCAAGAGTGATAAATTTTAATGAGAAAGGAAGCAAGCGCTCTATTAAACTTTAGGCTTGATAATTCATAATGCTCATAGAGCAATTCGGCAAAGATGCAACAGCACTGGCTTGTGTCTCAAATGATAAGCATCCAATTCTTGAATTACTTCGGCTTGGATTATTCCAATCATCATAATTAGAGTATGATTTTAATTCTACCTTAATCTGCCAAGAGAACTTTTAAGTAACTTTTGAGGATGAGCTTGATGTCAATCTATCTGGATGCCACTGCATTTTATGCAAGTTGCACTTATATTGAAAGGTTGCGAGCTGTAAGATTATTTCTCACCAGAAAGATATCACTTATAATATATTTTAAGGAGGCAATATTATATGTATTAAGAGCGATCATGCACAGCATCCAGTAAACAATAGTGAAGCAAGTTGACAATAAAGCAGTAATATTTTAGGCTTTGCTCTCAACGAGTTAGAAGCTATGTAGTATACCAATGGCCTGAAATCTTAATATTTCATTCATTAATATCCTTATTGTCATTCAAACTATGAATAGCTTCACCAATTTATCTTTTATCGAACAACACTTGCATGATTATCAATACTTTCCTGACTAAAGGAGAAGAGAGTTCGGTTATGTGTGTTCAAAGCAGCTAGCAAAACTAAACTCCAGAGTTTGTTATACTAAGTTATGTGAGTTAAATTGGCGACAAGTTTGCTCAGATGAAATATAGCGAAGTGAAAAGATACCAGATATGAATGAAGTAGGCGTACTCACTCAAAATTTTTAGATAAAGAAAGCTATCTATAAACTACCCTCTTTCATTTATAAAATTGTTTCTTAAATTGTGTATTGCAATAGAAAAACATACTAAAAGCTTTTCTAGTTGCCATATCCCATTTGAAGCTATAAAATTTATTTAAAATTATTTACATAGTTTAAATTTAATAGCAGATAAAGAGATGCTAATTTTAATTAGTTATTTGTTCTCTAGTTCTTTATAAAAATTGATAAGAGGTTTTTTGCTCGTCCTTCATTATTTTAGTTGCTATTAAAAATTATAATTAACGAAAATCAGATATTTTATAATTCTTTTTGCATTTTATGTGCGTACTCAAGCTCGCTCTTCATTGAAGGGGGTTTATGAGCTCGTCAAAGGATAGAAATATCTAAAAATTTAACTCACTATAAAAATTATTATTATCAAGCTTAATTGTAGCCTGTCTTCTGATTTAGTAGTATTATTTAATTAAATTCTATTCCTATTAAGTATTAATCTAAACTGACTTCGCAATAGTTATTCTCATCCTCATTTGAATTGTTGTAGCGCTAACCATCACTCTCACAAACTTTTTAGAGGGCAAGAAATTGAACTTGAAATGATACAAAAGGAGGAACTGTCTAGTTGTTATTAACTATAATCAATCTCGCTTTTATGCAGGTATTGAAGGTACTTTGAAGTGTTTAAAAATACCTTCTATAGGATATTGTCGATTTGATTGAGTACTTAAATTTAAAGACAGCCATTGCAGAAGTAGAATTGTAGAACTAAACTACCACTTTTTTGTGAAGGCAGAAGCTGAAAGATACATTCAGGTAAGATTTTGCTATATTTGCTTATTACATTGTAGTCAATCTGAGACAGGTCATTCACTAAAAATGAAGAAGTTTGCCTTGAACTAATTATCATTTATTGCGATTTGGTTTAATTTTTTTCTGATTCGCAATCTTATAGAACTTCCGAATCCTTTAAAGATCTGAGCTAAGAGTTGATAAATGTTTTATTAGGAAAGCCATTTATAATTCTAATTAATTATTATATGTTTGATATTAAATTCAATATTTGACTATATCAACTTAGCAACTAATTCTGACAACGAATTGCTCAACAAGTTGTTCAAAACCATAGAGAGTTATATATAATAACTGAAAACTGTACATAGAGACGCAATTACAGCTCCGATTCTCATCTTGACTAGAGTTTAATCATAAAATTCGCCAATCAATGGAGATCCTATTCGAAAAAGGAAAGAAGTAACTCTGGAGGGAATTGCTTGTTTAGCATGAAATTCATGATACATGATGATGATAATAATTATTAAAATAAAATAAGTGAATTGGATCGTGGGTTGTAGAAATAAGATTAATCTTAATTAAAAGGCGAAAAACATCATCTAGAAGAAAATTGTCAGACATTAAAGAAAAAGTGGGGGGGTGAGATTATAATATTATTAAATAGCAAAAGATAAGATTTTAATTAAATAATGAGACCCCATTGGTTTATCACAGATCTATTTAGAGTAATCTAATTAAACATTAGATTTTTAATTTTATCTCTAAGCATTATATTAAACACTAATCAATATTAGTTTTAATCTCAAATATCCAATCATTTATCTCTAATCATTAAATTTTCAATAACGTTTCTAATTTATTTCTACAACCCACGATACAATTAACTTATTTGATTTTAATAATGGAGGTGAATTTCAGGATAAATTATTACTGTTATATATTTCAAAAATCTATAACGATTCAACTGTATTTCATAGCCATTTTTTAATTATCAAAAGGTCAAGCTGCTGCTTTCAAAATTAAAGCTCATTATGCCAAGAATGTAAAGCCAATCTCTTTCTTATTTCTGAAGTCCTCATAAAGTTGCAAAACTGTTTATTAGTCTTTCTAAGAACTCATCTAAGTTGGGGAAATGGACTAAATGGTTCTCTCTTTTCAAGCTTTACACCAGGACAATGTTATTGGCCAAGCCATTTCTATCTATCTGTTTTGATCTTATATCTATATAAGATATAAAGCCTCTCGACTTTCCTTGAGGACTTTGTTATTGAAGATTAATACCTTAACAAATTAGAGAACTGATATTCTATTCTCTATCGAAAGGAGTTTCTTAAAGGACTGTTAGCTTTCGTGAGAGTGTCTCCAGAATGGTTTTGAGGATCCTGGTGTTTTATTCTTTCATCTCTTCTTCTTATGAAATTGATAAGTTCTAATAATTTTATTTGCAAGTCTTGATTTAAAAGATTTTAAAGTTTTATTCATTTCAGATGAGGGTGGATTTGAACTAAGTTTCTTACTGCCTCATTAAAGCCGTATTAAAAGTTTCATTAGCTTTCAAGTCCAATTAGCCGATTAAATCACTCTTTAAACTTTCCTATTCTAGCGAGACTGTTTTAAATTGACTGTAGCTAGATAAGTCTGAGTCTTTGTGTGCAGCCTCCCTCCTTACCGTAGTCTTATTCCTCTTTGATCTCCCTTCTTCTTGGATCCTCTTGCTTTTAGCACAAGTCCAGCAGTATTTGATCTTGCCAAGCTAGCACACTTTCATACCAATCGATATCTCTGAGTCTCCTTTTGCTTTGCTGCTTTTTAATCTCACATTGTTTCATACTAAATTTATTTGACATCAGTAAAGCAATAATTATGCTCTCATATTTAGCTTTGGCAATGCAATTCCTCCCTTTTCAACCTTTCTCAATAAACTCCTCTAAAATCAAACCTATTTTAGTTATAATTCTTTTTATCTTAATAGAATTTATTTTAAAATCACACTACTTCCAATCCTGCTTATATAATTTTGTTTGATATATTGAAAGACTAGAAAGGGATCCCAGTCCTTGTTAATATATATTTTTGCTGGATATTTTGAAATTATATTTTTCATTATAAATATTTTTCTCAAATTTTCAAGATAGTCTATATTAAAAATATGACTAAAACGGGTAAGAATATAGAAATTGAGCGACTTGACCTCCATTAAGAGCCAGCGAGTTTGAGATCAGCCTTGTCACACATGCACACTGCAGCTATCAACCTTGTTGTCTCTTGATTCTCGTTCGTACACATTAGCCGGCGCCTACTATGAGGCTGTCACAGAGCTGATAGTGAAACAGTGTTATGGAAGGGATGGTTAGAAGAAGAGTGATTCAGTGGTGACTGTGAAGATGCGGGTGGATGAAGTCCTAAATGGGGTTCGAACTCATTCCTGCTGACACTACTTCCCGCCAGACCATGAGGCACACCTTTCTCTCAAAAATTAGTGACTGCTTTGACAATGTGCATGAAGGAGAATTGGAAGACAACAAGATAGATGGTTGAGGTATGTATGTGTGAGAAGGTCGATCTCAAACTCCCTAACTCTTACTGGTGGTGAGATCGCTCAACTTTTATTTTCTTACCGGTTGTCATATGGTCAGATCCCAACATTTTATTAATATTGCTGGTGGACAGATAGTCAGGCTTATAATATATCCTATTTTAAAATAAGAGAAATATATATATTTTTAACGGAAATTTTTTTTTAAAAAATGCACCTTAATTTTTTAATGGAGCGCACTTCTTTTATGCTTCACTAAAACTAGAAGTTTATGCTTTTTATCAATGTATAACTATACTTTCATCAGCACATTTTTATTTTCCATGTTAACTTCAAGCTCTCCAAAGGAAAGAAGGGAGAGTTCTCAGAGTCATTCAAGCGTGATCCATACCTCTGATTTTCTAGCTGCTGTCTTCGTCTCTTATCTAGCCCCTTGAGACTTATTTACAAAGCTCTCTTTTATATTAGATTTATGTTTTAAGTTTTAGATATACTAAAATAACCCCACAAATTCTATTTAATCATCTGACGACGAAAAGTGGGTTAATTTTTAATAGCATCTCTAAAATTCAACAAGGAAATATTTACATAATAGGCAATTAATTTCTCACGAAGACTCTAAACAAAGTTTCAAACATGAAGACAGCCTCCTATAAATATTTGTAGGTTCTTCTTCTACAATTAAGAGAATATTTATTTGGTGTCCAAGGAGCCCAAT
>JAJKFJ010009566.1:0-14516 GCA_027382625.1 Tetmemena sp. SeJ-2015 | reverse complement strand
ATAAATGGGAAGGGCGGACAGATGAGATCCATCTGATGATGTCTAGGAGCAAGTGGGGACTATAAGACTCTCCTGCTTTCTCCAGAAATTGATCATTACTGATGTCATATGAACTTAGATCTCAACTAAGACATTTAAATTTCAAGATTAGAGGCTATTTAAATAATTTGCCTTTCTTTTTTATAAGATTAGAAATTAGAGAATTAGTAAGGCCGCCTAATATAAAATACCCAGCTAGTCAACTGGTTCATAGTGAACAAAAACTCCCATTTTTAAAATATAAGATAAATCACAAGAGGACAATGTCAATTTTGACAGAAGAGGAATGTATATATTTTATATTAGGAGAGTGGACATTAAAGAGTCGTTAATTTAATCTTTGGCAGTGAGGCATATTGAAACACCAAATGGAAGCCAAAATTTAATTAAACTCACTTAATCGATTGGTCTTAATAACTCAAACAAGTATTGTTGTTATCTATTATTTTAATCACCTTACTTTTTTTGCAAAAAAAATTAAATTAAAATACATATTTTTGTATTGTAAAGATATTTAAGTAATATCTTTATTTATAAAGTATAGATTAATATTCATAATAAGGCTCTTTAAATTACAAAAAATAATTATTCAATGCTTTTCCTAGGCCAAATAATTTTCAAAAAAAAAGGAAAAGAAAATAAAGGAATGTGGACAAATTTTATAATGATAAAGAATAGGGACTAAGGAATAATTTTTATATTGTAAAAAGGACTTTATCTATAGCCTAGATACCCCCAATCAAAAATAAATCATGTCTAAAATACTTAGAACTATTTTTACGCTTGCTCAAATTCTTTATAGTGATAAATTATTTTTTAAACTTTTTTTTTTAAGTAATAAAGAAAGATAGAACTCGAATTCATAATTTTGAGATTATCTCAGACAAATTAAAGAACCAGCACACATATAAAGCCTTGAGCAATCCCAAGAAATCTTTGACTCTCTATATCTTTACAGTCTCAATAATAGAAGGCTTATTATATAATTATTGCTTCCTCATATAAAGTTCTTGAAAATAAATTAGTACCTTCAATCTGAAAAACAATTGTGAATAGATAAATAAAAATAGAGATAATTCTTAATCTAAAGCATTTTATTTATATGGCTATTCAAAAAATTACAGTACATATTTATTTCCATTAATTGAATTAATTTCCTCCTTTTATAAGTTCACTAGAAATAGTATGCCACTTGGAAGGATATTATAAAATAGAGAGGTTTAAAATATGCTTCTCGCTTTAATGAGCAGAATTTTCACAATCAAAAATAAACTATTATGTCCTAATTTGATCTCAGAGCTATGAACTCTCAAATTAGAAATAGAATTATTTTGCGCTGAAAATTATAAACTATAACATTAATCAATTTAATCACCACCTTTTCTCGCTATATTTACCCATTGTGTGAATAAGCAATAGAGATATATTTATCCTCCTCCTTCAATGATCTATAGTAAAGTTAACATATACTTTTTTGAACTTACTCTCTTGCGCTCTAATTCATCGTTGGGCTTGTGATCTCTGCTCAAGACGTCAATTCTTGCGCCTCCATCACTAAAATGAAGATAAGAAACACAATAAAATTTACCAAGACATGATAGCTCGAGAATCACCAACGTTAGCAATGAAGCAATGGTCCTCGACTATCAAAGTAACAATAGCACATGAGCCGCTCTTGTCTATTAGCCCGTTTTCATTTTGGCATAGCTCCAGGAATCTCTTTTCAGCGTTGAAAAATCCTACTCTCAGGGCCTCTGCGGGATCAGATGGAAAGCTAGGCTCTTTTATCACGAATTGATATCATATAAAATCACACAACATATAGTAATTTCTAAATAAAGATGTAAGTTGTCTCTTAAGAAGTCAGCGCAAGCAGCTCCTCCATGCCCATCATAAATACCAAAGAAAGAACAACGAGGCCAGTGCTCATCCTTGCGATTTGGTGGCTTCAAAATATTTAAGATTATGCTCACTCTATCCTCATTGTAATTCCTCACGAGGCCTTAGTTAGTGTTGGCTGCATAAGCTCTCACAACTCCATTCCTCTTAACTGAGTGTTTGGTAGATTCATGATTCGGTATGATGATCTTATGAGCAGGCTGCAAAGGCATTTCATCATGTGAATTTAGATCCAAGACTCTTTGATTTGCTTGCTATGAGTTTAGCTAGTTAGTAGTGGTTTTAGTTTATCTATTACTCTATGAACCGTCCATGCCTTCATCCCCTTACTTTTAATTTTCCTTTTGAGAGAATATGTTCGCTTTTTTAGTGTTGTTTCTCGTTGAGTTGCAAGTGAATTTATTAAGCTTGATATTGCCTTGATTTTGGTTTGTGGTGGAGAGACTTCCCGAATAAAGAGGCTATTGCTGCTTCGATGCAAATGAAGAGGTATCTTTGTTCTAAGGCTTTCCTTAGTTAATGTATTCTTTATCATTTTGCTATGCTGCAGAGGATTCTCCGTTTCTTGGAGATGATGGGATTGAAATCTGCAATTTCTTTGGCTTTTAAGCATGCATAAAATTTAAAATACTAAATTCTCTCTTTCTTGTAAATAGAATGCTTTTGACTTTGAAGAGAGTCTTACTGCTGCAATGCAACTTAGGTGATGGACTTTTACCTTGACTGATGAGATTGAAGAGATAATTTAGACGATTGTTGCTGAAGATGCTTGGTATGATTAAGCAATAAGCTAGTTGAGCTTGAGGAATGGTTCTATCTCAGCTCTTATTCCCTTGACTTAGCATCTTGCTTACTACTTTAGTCTGTTGTGACTTACTACTTAGCATTTAGCTGCTGCTCTAACAATGCCCCGATATTACTGCTGATTGACTTCTTACTCTAATGGTGAGAAGAGCTTTTACTTGTCTAGCCCCCTTCATTAGGTATGTGTGGCTGTTGTTGCTTGTTAATGAAGATTTGGTTGAACTGACGGAGGTTATTGAAGTTTCTTAGATTTGCTGCAGTCGTTGTTTTAGGCACTTGAGTTCCCACTTTCACAATTTCATTGAATGAAGAGTTGGAGCCATTCTTTATAATCGCATTGGGTTGATGCAAAGCAGAACTTGAATTTGAATTCAATACTGAAGATGAGAGCATTTGGAAAGAAGTTAATTAAAAAATACTGTTGTGAACTAAGATATTTGGCTGTTGCTGTTGCTATTATTAAAATGCATAGCCTCATGAAGAAGTTACTTTGAGCTGAGCATACTTTTGATTGCATTTGACTTAGCATCTAAGATACTAGTGGGTGTTTGGCGGGAATTAGTTTAAGAGAGTGATTACTCTAATGGGGTTTAACTTATTTGAGAGCCTTGCACCCCTTACTCTTTGATGGTTGAGGTAGCAGAGATATTTTGGTGCGATGATGTAGAGTAAGCGGAACTGATAATCTGGGGAGGCATAACTTGCGACTTTTACTTAAGATGCGTGAGTAAAGTCGAGGAGTAATTTTTGTTTGGCTGTTGTTGGACTTACTATGTATGTTGTTGATTTGCTATTAGTTATTAGGTTGGAGACTTAGAGCTGCTGATTAATTCCTAAGTCTTGGATATAGGTTAGCTTTGCTGCTGCTGCTATAGGAGAGAGGGGTTTGAAGAATACTGCTGAGTATTCGTAGCATAGGGCTATAAAGGAATTCCTTATGAGGCACTGCTGATTATCTTTTAGTTAATAAAAAATGGTTTAAGAGTTTAAGTTTTGCGATAGAGAGGCAGCTTGTTATTTATTGATTGATTGAGTCTTAGGAGTCGACGAAGTTAAAAATAATTGGAAGTTTGGCCCCTGTGGGAGTATTAAGGATTATAGTGCTAAGCAATGGTCGTAGGTATTTGATGCTGACTAGGAGTTTAAGCATTCAAAGAATGAGGATTCTAGTAGTTAGTCATCCTGGAGCTGTGTAAGTTATGAGTAGTATTAGGGGCAGCTATGGTTGTGTGATTAATCAAGTGACTAAACTCAAGCGAAGAATATATTAGATGAAGTCTAAACTACAATTATAGTTTACTGAGTTTGAGTGTAGGTTTTTTGTTGATTTGGAGGGTAAATGATTAGCTACCGCCTGTGGATCCTATTGCTTGACCCACTTGAATGCTATTTACTGCTCCTATCTTATCCATGCTGCCCTACCTCAACACAAATCGATATACTAATTCAATCCAATGTATGTATGTGCACAGTACTACTAACTTGTTGTTTTGAAGTGATTCTCTAACTATCCACATTACTTTATGAAGCATGATTGTTGTCGTTAGATCTTGGTTGAGTTTGTTAAATTTGCTCTTGCTAGTGATGGTGATTGCTGGATAGGAATTTGCTTTTGGCGTAGTCTGATTGATAGTTTATTCATATTTTCTGGTTGTATATCTGCTCATTCATATTGCTCGCTGCAACTCTCTGATCAGAGGATCTAATAAAATAAGTTCACTTTTATTTTCCTCCCTCATAATATACTTTAATTTGTAAGATCTATTGATGGTCAAAGTGTTGGAGGACTTGGGAACTGCATGGCCTTCGAGTATAGATCTGATAGTTAAATTATTGTGTCTCTAGTCTGAATTTGGTTGCAGAAGCGAAGAGGTGAGTTATTAGTGAGCAGACGACATTATGAAAATTTAATTTAAATTCTTGACAGTTTAATTATATTTCTCATTTATATACTAAACAAATTTAGCTACGTTTCAATACAAAATATCAAAAAGAAATTCATACCCTCACTTGCTTATACTCCACAGGAATTATATTTTTTAAAATTATTCATCTATTTTGTCTCAAAGTCTTTGCTTCTGATCCTTGTTTTTGGTGGTATGTGGCTAAATAGTACGGGAAGTGAGAGGTCGCATGCGACTAGAGTTGCTCATAGCTCTGTTGAGAGTCTCTAGTTCCTTCTTGATCTATTTCTCTCCCTCATCAAGTCTCTTGAATCTAGTAGATGCTTGTTCAAATTGAGATCAATAAATGAAATAAGATAATCTGCGTAAATAATCGCAGTCTCTCATCCAGGTCAGTTTCCTTTTGACTCAGGAAAGATTCACTCTCCCTCACTTTTTGAATTAGCAGCTCTTGATGTCTCTACTGGCAGATCTATCTCTCCTCATGCAACTACTTCTGCTTTGAAAATTGATTGAACAGGTACTCCTACATCGATTTACAAACCAAGAATCTTAATCTAGATATAGATTAACATTTTTGAGTTAATATTTGATTTCTCGCTTTGCTCTCTGTGAGTTTTAAGTTGTTGCTCGAGTTCCTTGAATCTAACAGCTCTCTTGAATTCAGTATTTTCAAGACTGCTCTCCCTCAGTAGCTCTCTCTCTTTTATAATAGAATCCTTCTTAGAGTTGCTGTTATAAGAGTTATTCAAAAGCACAATTCAAATTCAAGATTGGATAAGAGGATTTTAAATCTTTAGCAATAAAGTTTGCTATATCTTGAATGTATTAGAGATCTCTCTGCTTTTGCTCCTCTTCAGCCCTTAGTCTTTCTTACTTGTCTAGCTGAAACATGATTGCTTTCTGCTGCATTTTAAGTTGAGCTATCTACAGCTCTTTCGCCTTAGCTTAGTCTTTCTTTAGTCTGAAGCTTGTAGATTAGTCCAACTGAAGCTAGTAGGACTTCGCTATTGCATGCTGCTTCTGCTAAAGCAGTTCTTAAATATTACAGATCCATTCAAATTATCCTATATTCAATACTCATGTGACATATTAAGTTGTTATTAAAGGCTGGGAGTACGCTGATTCTCTTTGTAGCAGGTACTGTATTAGAAAGAAGTCCTTCCATCATTTTCCTGGTTGAGATTTTAGATAGCCTGACTAACTCTTTAGACAGAGTTCTGATTCGAATGATGGCCAGTTCTAACCATCCTCTGAGGCGAGGGAGACTTCTAAGGTGATCTTTCAAACTTATTGGGAGAGTTCTTGTAGGTTTGAGATACAGGCTAGAAGTTTATAGCCCTCTTCTCTCTTGAAGTAAGCTAAGGAGAAATTAAACCCTCTTTGGGATAGGGCTGACTCACTTAGGGTATGTTTACCTGCTTTCTCTGATGGGTTCTCTCATTAAGTTAAGACTGGTGCTTTCTGAGGAGTACTTTGAAGATATCAACCAAGTCAGAGATGAATTTCAAAAGCAGAGCATGATTGTTATCGATGGTGCTATTGAAGAGATGGTCCTTTCTTTCTTCGAACTTTTTGGCTATTTGTAATTTGTTGAACTAAACTATCCACAAACTTTCTAATTGGAAGGGATAACTGATCATTTCCTGTTTAAGGTTTACCTGAGGATATTAGTAGGCTTCTCTACCATAATTCTCAGTTTTTACAAGGAGTAAATGACTCTGCCGTGATTAGAAAGTGACTTGCAAATTTCATCCCAAGACTTCCTCAGCAGGTCACTCTTGTCATTATTCAAAGGCACTTTCTCATCCACCATTGAAACTATCAGAGCTATCAAGTATCCAGTTTCATACTCAATCTGGTTCACAGCCTGATGTCCTCTAGATCTAAACAAGCTAGACAGTTGCAATAATATAAAATTCAATTAACTTTCTCTATTTGCCTAGAGGTGATACTGCCCATAAGTTATTGCAGGTCTTCCTTCAGCTGAGCATCGCTCCTTCCTCTGATCATCTCTTGAGTCTCATCAATAGATTCGATTTCAAAAATTTGGAAAGCAGCATTTCCTTTCTCCTCTACTTGCCTCATTTACAACGCTGAAGAGTTTCTTATGATTACACTTTTCTAATCATTTGTAGTTGAACGCTCAACAGACCCTCGCTGGCTCGTCTTTCCAGAAAGTATGACCTCTCTAACTTTAGAGCCAGTATTTTTAATGATGTCCTTCAGGATTTTTGAGTTCACATTAGTATTCTATACTTACAAAACCTATTTCTACTTCACTATTTGTTCATCCTGAGGTGCTTAATCTTAAATCTATGGGCTCTTTCTTGCAGAGTTTGAAGATACTCTCTTGCTGTAGGTGAGCTTCTCTCTTTCTAATTTGCTCATGAACTATTAAAGTTTAGCTTAGTGCTCGGCTGGGATTATGCCCTTGCTCTTTTAAGTGAGTCTGTGCAAATTGAGAATCATATCCTCCAGGTGTTCCTACTAGGACTGCTAGAGCTAATTTGAAACTTCTTAGCTTTAAACTGGGCTCTTTAAAGCTTCCTGCTGACTTCTTTATGAGTCAATCTTATCATAGGGTACATTTAAAACCTTCTACTAGTCCCTAGGTAGTTCGAATTCTTAGACTGCTGTGAGCATCTCATTCTGCAGGTTTTCTTTGACTCTCTCATTAATTCTCGCTCTTTGCTCTCTATCTTTCTCTTAAGTAGTCTTTAGGAAGTTGTTCTTCTTTGATGAAGAAGGGCTCCTTTTCTAGGCGATGGGGAACATTTTCCTTTGCTCGTTCGACCTATTTTAGAACACTCTGGGGCTAATCTTAGAGCTAGGACTTGTTTTAGTGGATTATTTGTTAGTTACCTCTGGTGTGATTAGGTTTGCAGACTGGGGATAGCTGATCTACTCGCTAGATTGAGGAGCAATTTTTTACTAGAGTATGGGGCTCTGTCTTTTGATTTCTATTTTCTTGCTCCTCACAACAATTGGAGAGCGGTTAGTCCTAGACACTTGCTTATCTGAAGGGTCCTAGGAGGTGTTGAAATTTCTTAGGTCACTCTCCTCAATGGCAACAAGTTGATCTTGCTGTTGAAGTTAATTGGAGTAGAGCTAATTCAGCTTCTAAAAAAATAATCTCACTGTCCTCAGGAATTATCTCATCTTCTGATTAACACATACCTGTCACGCTTCTAAATAGCAGCGCTTTGTAGTCTCTCTCAATATTAAGAAAATTAAACTAGGTGTCATTTTATGATCAAACTGTTTGATGTGCTAGTCTGATGACTCCTGCCTCTCCTATTGATTTATTTCCTGAGTGAGAACTAGGTGCTCCTTCTCGATAAATCTCTGTCTTATGAGACTTGATCGCTCTGCTGATCTCGATCTGCGGTCTACTCTTTCTTCCTCCATGAGGTCGTTTGCCTCTTCTTGAGAGTAGAAATTGTGCTTCAGCTTTTAAACGGCATACCTCATGGTTGAATTCGAATCGTGGTCAGTTGGTAATGATTACTCCCCTCTCAAGTTATTATCTTAAGATTCCCTATCACCTCTTAACAATAATAGATAAATATATCACTTCCACTATATAAACTAAATATTTCTTGTAGACTGGGATGATTCATTCCGGTTGGTTGCTCCTTAGTTTTGAGAAAAACCCTCAGACTTTCTGTTTAAGATTACCTTCTACTGAGTGAGAGCAGTTTGTTCTTCTAACATGGCCTGACTGATTCTCTTCTTTATATAGTCGGATAGTCGCTAGTTCAGCTCAAACTTATTTTGAGTGTCTAGCATAATAAGCTAAGCCAGGTTTGGACTCACCTGCTGCTTCACTTAAAGATTTGGAGTTTACTCATTCTCTTTCTGTAGATCTGATTAAAATTGGTTGTCTTAATTTTCAACAACTGGCATTTGACTTTGTCCCAGTTCTTCCGACTATTATGTTTCATTTAGATTTGATAGAAGAATCTGTTAGACTGGTTAGGTGTAGCAGTCCATCATTTAGGATTGGGCTCTTGCCCGATTGTCTTTCACTCCATACTACTAGTTGAACATGTTCAGGCTGAAACTCTTCTCTTCTCCTTTTTAAATTAAAATTCCTTCTTTAAGTGAATAATCTCATCTAAAGATATTCAAATTTAGCAAAATATCTCTGTTTATTTATTAAACATTTTCCTTTGTCAGCTTGCATGTTTTGAGTCGCTATGTCTGGGCTGTCTTGCTCTCTCTCACTCTCCTCTAAGTTGCTTCTCCTTTGGTGAGGTGATCCTCTGTTCTAAGTTGGTTACTACTGCATTTGCAAAAATAGATGTTGCTCTTTGTTGTTAGTTCTGGTGGAATTACCCTTGGCTCTAGAATTAAATTTAACAAATTTATTTCTCCTAATAAAATTCCTACCCTTCTTATGATGATATTAGATAAAGAATAAATATCATTTTGGCCTGTAGGTGGAATAAGACCAGGAGGGTTCTGGTTAAGCAGACTTTAAGCAAGTTGCTGCTGGGCGAGGAAAAGTTGCTGTTGCTGCAGCTGGGCTTGAGCTTGAATGGTTGCTTGCTCGTTGTGCTTGGGGGAGCTGGGAGGAGTCTTTTACTTTTAGACATGCTGGTGGTGCAATTACAGATTAAACTATATACTTTGGTGCTGCTCTTGAACTTGGGCCTCGTTTGCAATGACTGCGTTCTGCTCAAGAGAGTTATCTGCAGCCTTCGCTTCATCAGCCTGCTTGTTACTGTTTGCAGCAGCCTACTCTGGGGCTGCACTCTCCTACTGTGCAGGCTTAGCCTTGACTCTGTAAATGGTAGTTGATGCACTAGTGGTAGTCTCCTTGGATTGCTTCTTACCCTTCTTGGGCTGCTTCTCTTCCACTTCCTCAGTAGATACATTAACTATAGATTGAATGGATTGCAGTCTGTTCCTGAACCTTATCTTCCTCTTTAGGCTGGGCGGGAGTCTTCACTCTGTAGATGGTCTGAGGAGCACTTTGAGCAGGAGCTTGCTTGTCCTGCTGCTTCTCATTCTGGTGCTTGCCTTGCTTCTTGGCTCTCCTCTCCTCATCTTGCTGCTTCCTAAGTCTGTCCTTCTCCTCCTTCTCTTCCTTCTCCTTTCTGAGGCGCTCCTGCTCCTTGTCCTCTGCCAACTTGCGCATCTTATCCTTTTATTCCTGCTCTTCCTGGGCCTCCTTCTCCATCTTTTTGCGAAGTCTGCGTCTTGCCTTGTCATTGGTCAGAGTCTTTAGCAGCAACTCGTTTCCAAGTCCAAGCACTTGCTGCTGTGAGCCCTTCTCCTGAGTCACCTTGTTGGTGGATGGCACCTCAGCCTCCTCCTCCTTCACATCCTCTTAAACTGATCATCAGATACATATATAGATATCTTGTTCTTCTTGATGCTTGGGGTCTTGGGCCTTTCTTCTCTCCATCTCCTTCTGTCTCTCAATCTTCTTTCTCTCCTTTCTATTCAACTGCTCTGCAGACTGCTGAGCGGCCTTAATCAGTAAAGTAAGTGGTAAAGTGAAATTTATTTGTCCTTCTTCTGCTCCTCCTTGACAGCTTTGGCAGCTGCGTCCTCTGCCTCAGTAGTCTTCTTGACTGGAGCTGCATGAACTGGCTTCTCACTTGGTTCTGGTCTCTTAGCCTTGAGATGAGCGAATTGAGTGTGGGCTACCTCTCTCTCAACTTGGCCAGCTGTGGCAGTGTTTATCTGCTCTGAATGTTGCACCTTTGCTTCGACAGCCTGCTTCTTCTCTTTCACTGGGGCAACCTGCTTTTCGCTTTGCTTCTGCTGCTCTTGCCTCCTAGCATCCTGTGCCTTCTAAAGATCAGCCTGTCTCTTCTGCTCGGCTTCAAACTCACTAATAGCTCTCTGCTCATCCTCCCTCTTCTTCTTTTCTTCCTCTGCGCGCTTCTGTTCCTTCTCCTGAGCCAACTTCACTTCCATCTCCTCAACGGAGACTCCTTCCTTGGTAGCGAGCTGCTTGATCTTCTGGCGGCGGTTCTTCTCCTTGTTCTTGGCCTTCTTCAGCTTCTCTTTCTCCTCTTCGGCTAAAAGGTCGTTCAACAGCTGGTCGGTATTCTGCTTGGTCTGATCACCGTACTTTTGAGCGTACTGCTCCAACAGGCTCATGGCTCTGGCATCCTTCTTTTCTTGTGCGATGGAGAGTGGGGTCTCTCCGTTGTCGTTGCGCTCGAAGACGTTGAGCTTGTGAGCATTGATGTTGAAAAACTCAATCGCTTCGTTGTTGCTGTAAAGAGCTGCGATGTGAAGCAAAGTGTTAATCAAGAATGAAGAAGTTAAGTTTACAGTATGGGAATTATTGATGTTTCCAAACTGATCCTTGACACTAACATCTGCTCCCTTGCTCACGAGAAGCTTGGTGCACTCAATGTTCTGGCCACCTCCAGCTACTGAGAGCATCAAAGGAGTGTATCCAGTGAACTCCTTGGTGAGGGTGCCCTTCTGAGAGAAGTCTTGCTTTTCAGTGGCGAGGTGGTTGATGCTAATGATTCCTGAAAACTGCTTATTCAGGAAATTCTTCAACACATCAGTCCTGCCGTTGTAAGCTGCTGCTCCAAGCACATTCAAAACTCTGAATAAATGCAATAACTCTTGCTAGGATTGAATAAGAATTGGAGACGACTTGGTTCTTTCTCTTCTTTGAGAATCCGATATATCCTTGCTCATGAGCCTTGCAGCCCTTCTTGAGGAGGATGCTTACGATCTCCCAGTTGGAAGTGCAAGCAGCCTAGATCACGAAAGGTGCTCTCCTGTACTCCTGACTCTTAGTAGCATCAGTGTAGAGCCTGTGAACTGTATCAGGTGGCATGTCTACCTTAGCACCCTTCTCGATGTAGTACTCGAGCATCTGTGCCTGACTGAAGTGGATTGCTGCCTACAAGATATCGATTTTAGTAAGATGCATGATGATGTGGAAGGTTATATCTTTCTTGAATGTTCCATATTTGCGGACTGCTTACCTGGATGAGCTCACCTCCATCGACGAGCATATTGACCTTGCCGATGAGAGTTTCAATGATTTCTTTGCTGCCGATGTTGGTCATGTTTCTGATGGTTGCGACTGGGTTGCCTGAGTTGAACACTATAGCGAAAGTAAGTAAGTGAGTTAAAGACGGAGAAGTTAGAAAAATAGAGGGAGATGATAGCGGATTTAACTCTCAGTAAGGTGTTAAAGAAGAAGATCAAACCTTAGCCAATGAGAGAAAACTCTATCTTCAATATGAGAGATGGTCCACTTATAGCATTCACACGCATCTAGGGTGCAAGACTTACTGTTCATAAAGGCATCATCTGCAAACTTGTTCTTGAATTTGGATAGTGGTTCACTTCCGCTAGACTCCATTTCGAATTAAGACTTACTTAAAACACAGAAAGCATTATCACATTCAAAATTGAATGATGACTTTGGTTGAGTAATTAAAGATTATTTAAACTCAAAAGATATTATACTACATACATATTGCATGATTGATCAAACTTTGCTGCTTCCCTCAGTTATCATGAAATTTACTACACCACCAGCTCTTCTAATATTCTAACTCAATTAATTATGTGCACTTTCATCCAATGCATTAATTTTATCTTCTCACATATGTCCATGTGTTGGCTTTTTAAATTTGAAGATTTAGCTATGTTAATATATCCTTTAAGCATATAAATTATATCGGTGCATAAAGTCTGGTTAATTTCAAAAGAGTTGGATTGTGGTTGTCATTAAAATTAAAAAAAATGGTTAAGATTTAAAAGAAGGTTTTTCCGCCAGGCGGTGCGTGCAACTTAACTGACGACTATCCGGTGGTTGGGCCTGAGTTATTGCCACTGATAACCCTCTGACCAAAGAGTATTTGATTGGCTGGGTTAGGTTGCGGTGGCTATTGCATTCCCTGCTTTTAGTTGTAGCTTTGCCTTTGCTAGTTGTAATTATCCATCCCAATTATCTGATTGCTATAAAATATATACGCAGCACTATTTAAATGAAGCTTGCAGAGCCAAAAATGTCGTTAGACCTTTGGTACTAGCCTTATGAAATATTAGGCCTGCCGAATTCCTACCCCATATTAGCCAAAGGGTTTTAAGAAAGCGATCTCACATTTTATTAAGAGGGAGTAAATCCACCTGCTGCTCCTTAATCATTTGAATAGGGAGAGTTGCCGAAGATGTCCCTTCTCGGTTGCAGCGGTTGCTATTAAGGAGAAGCCATGTTTCCAAACTGAGGGAACTCTTGCTAAAAGCTCTGGTAAGAGGAGAAATTATTAGTGGGAGGCGCCTGCTGCTTCACCGGCTTGAAGGACATGTCCTCAGCTCCTCCATATCCTCCAATCTAGAAGCTGCTTCTCCCCCCAGGTGGATTATGGACTTTGACAGATGTGCGCTCTTCAGAGGCGTAAGTTGGTCGAGACTGTTAAGGAGGCTATTGCATGTTCTGCATCATAAATATCCAAACTTTAAAGTTTAGGAGTAAGTATATAATATGATCAGGTAACTGTTATCGGGTCCTCGAGCTGGCCTGGGAGGCAAACCCATTCCTGGGCCGCCTCCGAAAATCCCAGGCTAAGGCATGGATTGTACTATTGGAGCCTATTGCATGCCACCGTACATATTTTCGTTTCCAATCTGAAAGTTATTCATGCCACGATTAAGACAAGAAGAAAAGCTTATGAATAGTTAGATTGCCTTGACTTGGCTTTCCAATGCTGGGCGTAATCATGTCATTATTGCTCGAAGAATCCCATCCCAGACTTATCTAGGAGTTTCCACCTATTAGAACAATTTATACTGAGAAGATGAATTTGGAAAAAGTATATTTGAGTTAAAATAAATAAGCAGCTTGAAGCATGCAGTTTATAAATGAGTCTTCTTACCTGGAGCATGATGCATTTTGACGCTTGTCTTTCCTCCTTGGACATAGTCCCACTCGTGTTTCATTTTGAGTCTGTTTATAATATCTGAAGTAATTATACTATCCAATTAATTCTCTAATTCAAAATTTTCTTAACAAATCTGTTTACTTGCACAAATTATAAGAGAGACCACAAAATATTTCTTATTTTCTTATTAGCATCTTCTTGATTGATTTTTTGATAGATCACATGAAATTTCAAAAAACAGGGTTAAAAAAAAATTGAGCTAATTAAGAATAAAAATCACAGGGCTATCTGCAGTCGACTAAGTGTGATTTTAAGCTCAATTATTCAACACTCTCCTTATATTTAGAGTGTTAAGATATTTATTGCTCAAATAAAATCATCATTAAATTATTATTCATTCATTTAAATTGTGTGATAGGCATGTTAGGAGTTATTAAAATAAAGTAATTACAATCTTTAGCAAGATGATGACTTCAGCAAATGCATCATTCATTAATGTCCCTTCGCCCGCCAAACAAGTCAACCCCTTTTAATGGCAGCCAACCTCCAACTCCCATAACTCATCAATAGCTCAAGATAGCAGCCTAAACTAAGGCCCTCTTAATAAGAGAAGGGATATTGTGTTCGAGCCAGATAACACATTTATTTATTATCATACTATCCATCTTTATAAATTAAATTTTTCAAGCAGAGCACAGACTAGTAGTAGGCTTCATTTAGAAGAACTCATTTGAGTTCGCTAAACAAGCTTAAACCCAAAAAGATAGTTTCGGGCACTTTTCTTTCACACACTGCCGCTTAAAATGCAGCAGACTCCTCCGCTAATAGCTCATTCTTTTATACTCTTTTGTATATAATCTTAGTTCTTTATTATTCCAGTTGATCAACATTAACTCTTACGATGTATCTCAGATGAACACAACTACTTACAATCCGAATCCGAGGAGGAATATTTCTCAAAGGAGCATTGGGAGAGCGATTCCACCATTTA